>MJUT01001581.1:193315-207232 GCA_002080005.1 Gigantidas platifrons | reverse complement strand
TTAAACAGTGATGGTCATCAATTCCACTAATATCAACAAAACAAAAGAAAGTTTAAACAGTGATGGTCATCAATTCCACTAATATCAACAAAACAAAAGAAAGTTTAAACAGTGATGGTCATCAATTCCACTAATATCAACAAAACAAAAGAAAGTTTAAACAGTGATGGTCATCAATTCCACTAATATCAACAAAATAAAAGAACGTTTAAACAGTGATGGTCATCAATTCCACTAATATCAACAAAATGACTAACTACCACACACCTCAAATCACAGAACACAAAAAAGACCGGCTTTATGCATCTTTGCTAGCCAAGGGTTACGATCACTCATCTTCTCTCCACTGTGGAGAGGAGAGGAGCAGATCATAACCCTTGGCTAGCGAAGATGGGTTTTATGGTGTTACAACCATTTGCATGTGATTTTTATTCTCGTACTCTAAAGTTGTCAAATCAGAACATTATATTTGTTGAATACAGGTCAGTGATTGGCTGTTTTTCAAACAAATTTTCAAAAAAATATGACAGGTTTAAACCAGTGAATGGGATCAGTCTCCCCTTTTTGTAAATCAATATCCAGCTGCAAATCTATGACCTCAGTGTCCTATCCACACACATCACAACAACAGAAAATTGTTTAGTTACAGATGTTGTATTGTTTTCAAATAGATGATAGCAACATTGAATTACACATTTCTGCTAGATATTAAAAATAGATTAATCTTGCTTTAAGCTATTGTAGCATGACAATAGTCCCCCTCTGTTATAAGGCCATCCCCATTTAAAGGTCACCCTTCTTATCAGGCCAAATTTCAGATGCCCCAAGATAGTCAAATATTACTAAATTGTCACCCTCAAGAGAGGCCTACTCCAGTCCTCGAAATGAAAATGACTGGTCTTGGGCCAGAGGGTGGATGCTCATTGTGAGGACTGCCACCCTCATAGTTGGGTAACTTTTTCATTGCATAAGGGATGGCCTTATAAAGGGGGAAATAAAGTTGTGTGTTTTATCCCCTCACCAACGAAGTTGCGAAGGGATATAGTAACGCTACTGTCTGTCTGTCAAACTTGGTACATACTTAGTCCATAAGAGAATCTGGAACCCTATTGATTTTCAAGGTCACCAGGTGCCCATGTTTTCTTTAATCTACTCCAACTGATCAAGATTCTCTGTTTTACACTAGATATTTACTTTTGTCTATTTATTAAATGCATTTTATCTATTTTTATATTAGTTTGTCAGTGATTTGCGACATGTTGGTGGTTTTCTCCAGCTACTCCTGTTTCCTCCACCAATAAAACTGACCGTCACAATTTAACTGAAATATTGTTGAAAGTGGCGTTAAACACTATAACCGTAACCGTAACCCTATTTTTATATTAATTAACATGTCATTTTTCTTTCAGGGTACTGGAGATAAATGGCTATTTATCAGCACAGCTCGCTGAAGAAAGAGTATGGCAATCTCTTCTGAATGATAGTCAAGAGCTGCGTATAGTATTATCACAAGAACAAGGGTAAACATTTATTATTGTATATATATACAGACAATATTAGTTATAAAGTTTATGTTTATGAGGCTTAATAACTGGGATAAAGGAGGTATTCACTGAGCCTTTCCTTTGTTTTGTGCCGAATACACATAAACTTTATATAAAGACACTGCATTAATATTGTGTTTATCCTAAAGAAAAGTCACATTAATCCGTCAGCGTTTATATTTTAAATTACATAATAGAATTATATAATTATCCCTTGCTTGTCCCTTTTGATATTTTCTGTGAACAGGAAGTGAACTGGAATTACAACTAGGTTCCCAAAGCTCAACAGGTACCAGGTGACAGGGGTACCAGAAAAAGCTATTTTTCGGTCAATGACAGTATATAATAAAAATTTATCCAGTCAATGCAATTTGCCTCCTGAAATAGAACAAGGGTAAAACTAAATATGATCCTCAAAATATTTATAAATGTAATGTGTATTTATTTTAGAAGCATTTAATAAGAGTTTCAAATGTAGATGATATTATACTGCAAACACTTCAAATGATTATATATTAATTTTTGTATAAAACTGTGAAAATGGGATAACATACCCATATGACAATGTAAGCTTGAAGGGGGAATTTATTAACATTTTGCTATCAGTAGTCCCTCCTTTTATAAGACTATCCCTTCTACAATGAGCAAGTGGACTTACAAGAGGGATGGCCTCTCTTGAGGTGCGAAGATATATGTAATGTTATGCAATCTCAGTACATCGGAAATCTGACCTGACATTAGGTGTGTTCTTTGGTGGAAGTGGCCTTTTAAGAGAGTGAGTACTGTAACAAATAACAACAGTGAAAGATACCTCCTACAACAAAGTGTTGAATACTATAAGTAAGATTGTTAACTATATGCATTGATTGATTCTCTAGAAATTTTTTAATCTACGAAAGAGTATTCCATGTATTAGTAGTAAGGAGAGTTTGAAGATACCAAATGTGTCATCAGAAGATGTAAATCAATGAAGGACATATAATATAATGGCCGAAAGAAAGAAGGACAAACAATGATCCTGCAAAATAAACAACACGGAAAACTAAAGATTGAACAACACAAACCACACTGAAAACCTGGGGTCGATTTCACAAAAAGTCGTAAGTCTTAAGATCAGTCGTAAGTGTGAATTTCAACCAATCAAAAACTTGGAAATCACACTTACGATAACACTTACAATTAATCTTAGACTTACGACTTTTTGTGAAATCGACCCCAGGTGTGAACTCCAGTGCTTAGTTCCTGCTCCACTCGTCATGATAATGACATTCTTATTAACTGATTCTTAAATGTGAACATTCATTTATTAGGAACAATGTTATGATTGAAAAGGCTTAGAGGGTTTTTTACTTCACCAAATATGTGAAGAATTTTGTACAATATCAGATAATTTTATATTTTAGGAACGTAACAGAGGATGATAGATGGGACACATTGAGGAGTGTTGTGACTAATATGAGAGATAAAGATGTTGACCCCGATGACCTTATTGATGATGAGGATCTTAAAGAGTTGAAAGATAAATATACTATACAGGTAGAGTGAATATACTATACAGGTAGAGTGAATATACTATACAGGTAGAGTTGAAAGATAAATATACTATACAGGTAGAGTGTGGTAGATTGTAGATGCGAACCCTTTGACATTGAAAGCTACGAAAAAGAAGGAGGGGTTTGTTTACATTCAGTGTATTCTGTTCTGGTAAAAATGTACTATGGAATGAAATATATAATGAACAGCACATACAATGCAGTTTAAAATTTTAATTTCCAAATTTTCAAGAAGAGTTTGAAGATACCAAAGGGGTAATCAGAAGCTGTAAATCGAAGAAGAACAGACAAAACAACGGCCAAAAGAAAAAGAACAAAAGAACAAACAACGATCTACAAAGCATACATGTAAAACTAAAGATCGAGTAACACAAACCCCACTAAAAACCGGGGGTGAACTCAGGTGCTCTGGAAGTGTATGCAGTTCCTGCTCTACTAGTGGCACCTGTCGTGATAATCTAATTACAAACCCGGTGATAAGTCATGAGAGAGGAAAGGACTGAGAAGTGTTAACAAGTGGAACATATTCGTGGTCATTTGTGACACAGATATTCCATAACAGTCAACCAAGTCATGGTGGCAACCATAAAACTTTTGAAGTGATGACTTATACTTAACCAAGAGGAACCCTTAGTTCAGTAGCTTTCTTGTAAATTAGAACAAATCCTTTGAATCATTAGGTGCGCCAGCACAACAGACAACTTCGTATATATGTGTGCTAAGTGAATTAATTTTGTCTAATATTATGATTTTGAAACTGTTCCCATAGTGTGGTATTTTTTTTGGTTTCATTTTATTATTGTAGGAAGAATTGGAAAAAGCAAGAAATGAAACAGAAGATTTGAAACATCAAGTTAATGAGTTGTCACAGCAGTTAAGTCTACAGACAAAAGTCATGGGTGAAATGAAAGAACAGGGAGACAATGTCTTAAGGACCAAAATGAAAGCAAGATTCAATAGAAATGGTATATAGTAATTATTTTAATTGACATGTATAATGAATGACCCCAAAGGTAGTTAGGAACTGAATTATCCTATTCTGCAGTACAAATTACAACCAAATTGACCAATGAAAATGTTGCTGTAAAAATCATACAAGTAGTTTGAGTTACGTGTAGTAATGAAAAAGTTCAAGAAAATACTAAAGTTTACCTGGATGAAAGGTTAGAATGAGTCCTGTCAGGTGTTACTGTGGTTGTGCAAGAACTTTTTACCTCCTAGATAGATAAGCTACTGTCTGAAAAAAGATTACCAAGCTGCAGTTTGTATTCCTATGTTCACAGTGGTTTGTATTCCTATGTTCACAGTTTGTATTCCTATGTTCACAGTGCCATGATATAACTGAAATACTGCTAAAGTTGGCATTAAACACCAATCATTCGGGAGGCCGTCGTGGTTGTCATCGTATGGTAGTTGGATTTATTACTACCTGTGCAATCAGTGCCAATCACCATTAACGTTGTGAGTTCGAATTCCTGATTTCTGATTTATAAATAAGTTTTCAGGTTCCCTATTTAAGGAACATAACATTGCCACAATGTATTTCAAGGCACAGTGTGGCATTCATGGTCGTGATTGTATGGAAGTTGGATTTACCTGTGCAATCAGTGCCTATCACCACTAAAGTTGTGAGGTCGAACCCCGTTCATGGCGAGGTGTACTCAATACAACATTATGTGATAAATTTGTCAGTGACTTGTGACAGATTGGTTGTTTTCTCTGGGTACTCCGGTTTCCGCCACCAATAAAACTGAGCGTCACGATATAGTTGAAATATTGTTGAAAGTGGCTTTAAACACGATAACCCAATCGATCTGCAATAGTGTACTTTCATTTTACTTATTCAGCTTATGTGTCGACAGAAAACCTAAATTTCCTACATAATATCATTGTGAGTGAGTGATTGTTGTTTAAATCCAACTTTAACAAGTTAGTTTTCAATGCAATGTTGAGGTTCGCTTTGACAGTGACGTTAAACACCATAACCCCTGCAATAGATCAGTCAACCTACATTTATATCATACTGATAGATATTTCCAACCAAGTACCAGTAGAAGGTTGTTGCTAAAGAGATGTTGGTCAAATAAAAGCAGTTGAATTTTTTTTAGCCAATATCTAATGTATGAGTTGAAAAGTTCTTGTACATGGACAGTAATGACTTATCAGCGGGTTTATAACTAGATTAACATAATGGGTGCCACTAGTGGAGCAGGAACCGCTTACCCTTCCGGAGCACCTGAGTTCACCCCCGGCTTATAGTTGTGTTAGTGTTAATCGATCTTTAGTTTTATATGTATGTTTTATAGATCATTGTTTGTCCTTTTGTACTTTTTCTTTTAGCCATTGTGTTGTCTGTTCTTCTTCGATATATGGATTCTGATTACCTCCCTTTGGTATCTTCAAACTCTTCTTGTATTAACATTTGTCTTTAATCAGATCAGTTAGCATTACAATTTATTACATTCTTTTATTTTATTAGATGCTGGTGAAACAGAATATTATAAGCTGACAATGGATAGTCTAAATGTAGAATCAGCTACAAAGGTAAATCTTTTTAAAACATGATCAAATGATTGGGTTATGGTATTTAATGCCACTTTCAACAATATTTCAGTTATATCATGGCAATCAGTTTTATTGCTGGATTCAAACTCATAACTTCAGTGGTGATAGTCATTGATTACATAGGTAGCACTACCATACGATCATGACGACGACAGACCCTTTCTCGTGTGATGTTAAAAAACAACCACTAGACAGTTACAATAACATTACTTTTTAAAGTTTTTATTTAGTTTTAAATTTTTAATTTTTATGACGTGGAGAATTTTCTCTTTCTCTTGATGAACATTTTAGTTATATTGATCAAATCAATTGTGATTTTAAATACATATTTATTTTCTTGCTTCTTGTGTTGGGAGTATCAATTGTAAAAATCAACAGACCATATTTTACATCTGACTTTCTTAAGTGGGGTATTCATAATACCATGTGGATTATTTTTTTGTTTATTCAATATTTTCTTTCATTTAGCAGAGTATATTCAAGTTGGTAGGTGATATTGTCATTCTTTAAAAAAAAATGTCATGGTCTTGATATTATTTCACTCTTAAAAAGCAGTTCCATTTCTCTATTTTTCCCTTATTAACACTATAATTCACTTAATCCATATCCATTCATGAACTAGAACCGCATCTGTGGTGTAATGGTTAGCGTTCTCATCTCGAGTGCGGTAGATCGTGGCTTCAAGCCCTGATCGGGTCTAACCAAAGACTATGAAATTGGTATTTGTTACTTCTCAGCTAAGCATGCAACATTAAGGACAAAGAGCAAAGACTGGTTGGCTTGGGAAACAAGATTATGTGTATGAGTGGAGCGACATGTCTACCCGTGGACTGTTGTTTCAGTGAACTAGCACTATGAAAATCAAAATCAGCGTGTTGGTCTTTTACAAAGCAAACCTCATCATCATCTCATTGAAAATTAACTTATTCTCACCATGATAAATTCAATTCAAATTCAAATTCTTTATTTTTGTCAATGAAGACGCCCATTACTGAGCAGTACAATCATATGATATATATATATATGATAGACTCAGATCGACGTCCGGACTCAAATCGACGTCCACTGACGTCATTATCTCAAATCACGGTCCAATTTTAGAATATTTTCAAATCAGCGTCCTTTCCAAACTCGCATATCTACAATAGGTCCGTTTGTACGATCAATGTTTGCCATCAAAAATAATTGTAATGACAGTTTTGTCGTGCATGTTTCTTTTTATCTGTTTTTTAAAGTTGTTGTTTTGTTTTGTGTTTTTAAAGCATTTTCCCGTTCATTAATATTATTTAGGGTTAAGGTTAGGGTTAGGATTAGTGTTAGGGTTAGGAATATGGTTAGGCTTAGGTTTAGGGTTAAGGTTAGGGTTAGGATTAAGGTTAGGTTTAGGGTTAGGGTTAAGGTTAGGTTTAGGGTTAGGGTTAAGTTAGGATTAGGGTTAGGGTCCGCTAAAGTGGAATGTACAATGTACTCTGAATCTGGTCTTATCCCTTCTTCATCATTGTTTCAAAACCATGTCCTGACGGGTGTGACATATTTTGGAGTATACATCAGTGACGTCATATTGAACGTCGATTTGAGAATTGGACGCAGATTTGAGGATTGGATGTCGATTTGAGTCCGGACGTCGATCTGAGTCTTACATATATATATACAGATTAATACATGAGCATTTCCATATTGGCCTGGTTATCATCCTGAGACACCCATATTGGCCTGAGACGAAGTCGAGGGCCAATATGAGTCAAGGGATGATAACCAGGCCAATATGGAAATGCCCATGTATGAAACTATTTATTATATACTTCCGACATCTGCAGACGTAAACACCGGAAGTTGTTTATTTTGTCTGAAACGCACGAGGGGCACCTAATAACCGTTTAATTTCCCGGGGTGTGAAAATATGGACAGTTTACTTCTGGTCATACAACAATGCCTTTATTTTAACTAAGTATGTAATAAATATATAAAAAAAAGAGACATTATGATTTCAATGATTATAAAATTAACCAGCGTATTATATGTTGTAGTTACAAACGTATGTAGAAGATTTATAATATATATATATACTATTAAAAATGATATAACTGAAAAATTGTTGAGTTAGCATTAAACAACAATCACTCACTCACTTGTACAGAGTATGTGTTGAAATGTTGTTGTTTGTTAGTATATTTAAATGAAATTTCATTCATCAATTCCAGTAGTAAATTTATTTTTAAAATTATTGTAATATGATTACTTAAAATAACATTGTTGCAGAGTCATATCAAATTAACAATCCTGTTCAAACCAACACAATGTCAAAAGTACATGATCTTTTCTTTTATAAGAAACATGAATTCTTTTTTTATGCAATTTACATTCTGCAACTGTAAATTTAAGATATAGTGGGGAAACCTTCTCAATTACAAAAAAAATAATAATTTACTGATCTAATTCTCAGGAATAATAAAGAAATAAAAAAAAAAAAAAAAAAAAAAAAAAATTAGCTGATAAATCTAACGAACACTATCATTGAATCTAAAAATGTACATCAACTAAATACAAATATCAAATTAGATGATTAAAGACTTATTGTTAGGCAGGTAAGAGGGGGTTACTGATTTTATTTTGAGCGAAAAGAAATAATCTCTCGTCATTGTCAACCATGATTATTTCTCATATTGATTTGTCCTTATTGTTAGGCAGGTACGAGGGGGTTACTGATTTTATTTTGAGCGAAAAGAAATAATCTCTCGTCATTGTCAACCATGATTATTTCTCATATTGATTTGACATACCATTATTAAAAACATTCCTAAGGATAATAGTGACTTTTGAATAAGAAAAATACTTCTAATTTAATGTTTTAAAAATAAAGCACATTTCTTTGCATATGATATCTAATAACCCAGCTATCTATAAGGTTAACATTTGAACTTTTGACCTTCTTTATCAGTTATCTGACACTTGACCTTTATTATTCTGACTCTTTCACAACAAAAGGGATGGCTTTATGCTGGGCATGCTTACTTGTCACCATAGACTTGTGTATGTTTTTTTGTTTGTTTGTTTGTGTGTTGAGTGTGTTCTATGATGAAACAGTTTTGTCATATTTATGTCACATTTGTTCATTTCTTTTTATGGGCAACAATAGTTGGTTTGGTTTAGTTTATGATGTTTAGCACCACTTTCAACAATATTTCAGTTATATCGTGGTGGTCAGTTTTATTGGTCGAGGCAACCGCAGTACCCGGAGAAAACCACCGACCTGTCGCAAGTCACTGACTAACTTTATCACATAATGTTGTATCGAGTACACCTTACTATGAATGGGGTTTGAACTCGCAACATTAGTGGTGATAGGCACCGATACATGTAGTGCTGTTACTATGGAATTGTAGTGAAATACAACAGAACATTGACTGTATATTTTATTTCAATGATAAAATTATACTTTACAGTGATGATTTTTGTTTCTGATTTCCCTCTAACAAAAAAAGTCTGAAAGTTGCAGGACATGGTCAGAACAGGTCTAAATGGACCTTTTGAAAAGGGGGTGTAGATGGTTTCAGTTATTTTCATTGATTTTCCATTATTCTATTTTCTAACAAGCATTATCCCGGACTTTGGTGAAAAATATATTTTTAAAAGTATGATTTGGAAGCCATTACCAACTGTTGCACCAAATTAGGAAATACGATGTATAAAACTAATGTACTGGTACAACTGATGCACATGGAACTTTTTGTACATCTCTCCACAAGAACATAAAGTCTTTTTGTAATTCACGTCTCTACATGAAAATATAAAATATTTTTTGTATTTTACGATTCTCCACGAGAGCATAAAGTCTTTTTGTATTTCACATGTCTCCATGAAAATAGGAAATATTTTTTGTGTTTCACGATTCTCCACAAAAAAAATGTATTTCACATCTTTACACGGAACATAGTCTTTTTGTATTACACGTTTCTCCATGAAAAATGTATAATTTCTTTTGTATTTCACGTCTCTCTATTTTTACAACAGGAGGAAGTTACAGAATCTCTAAAAGAAATTGTTAAAGAAGCCAGTCGTCAGAAATTCTACCTAGATCGGCTGATATCAGTTGTCATAGAAGAATCACCATGGTTACTTGATCAAGTTGATGCAGATTTTGATGATAACTCACTCGTCAGTCAACATGAAGAATTTTGTTGATATTTTATATCACCATGGTAACAAACCAATGGACATTTATATATTGATTACAATTAAATAATTAGTTACAGTGTAGATATTTCTTAAATGGAGAATATATGAAAGAGAAATTAATATTTTTGTTAGTGTCAGTCTGTGTTAAAAACATTTTGACAAACTAGCCTGAATGGCATTTTAGCAAAAAAAAATTATATTTGATTAAGCAAATTTTATGTAATTTTTACTATACTGGGGCTTAGAGCTAGTGGTTTTTGGCACAGACTGTCGTGTACTTAGATAAGGGCTGTTCCAGAATTAAATGTATGGGGGGCGGGAGGCACATATTTTTCACCCCCACCACCCACCAAAGAAAATTGTGAAAGACCCCCATCACCAATAAAAAAAATTGTAACCTAAAAACCACCACCCATAAAATTCAAATTCAAAAATCGCAATTTTTGAATCACGTTTTTGGTTTATAGTATATGTCCTCCTTGTTGTCAATTATATCTGTGAAGGCTTTTATTGTGTATTTTTATTGCATAAACAGACTCCACGACGAAGGGGAGGTAAATCAATTTCCGTTTCCAGTGACAGGGGAGAGAGAGAGAGAGATTTCGTATTTCTTGACCGGTTGTCAGCATTCTTGGCAGCATAAAAGCGGCAGTAATTGTATTAAAACTGAGGAAGAACCACGCAAATTAATTATGTAGGTTTTAATTTACCAAACAGGCATGAACTTTTTATTATACCCCGCTCGATGAGAGTCGGGGGGTATATAGGGATCCTCATGTCCGTCACACTTTTAGTTTCCGGATAATAATTAAAGTACCACTCAACCAAATCTTTTCAAACTTTAACACAATGCTGTGGACCATAAAATACAGGTTTAAGTTCGATTACGGTGTATTTCACATTCACCGTTCCTGAGCTATGACCTTTTTTCTCTTAGAAAATAGGGACTTTTTAGATTTCTGGATGATGTTTAAAGTATGGCTCAACCAAATCTTTTGAAACTTTAACACAATGCTGTGGACCATTAAATACAGGTTAATTTCGATTACGGTGTATTTCACATTTACTGTTCCTGAGTTATGGCCCTTTTTCTCTTAGAAAATAGGGACTTTTTAGGTTTCCGAATGATATTTAAAGTACCGCTCAACCAAATCTTTTCAAACTTTAACACAATGCTGTATACCATAAAATAAAGGTTAAATTTGATTATGGTGTATTTGACATTTACCGTTCATAAGTTATGGCCCTTTTTCTTTTAGAAAATAGGGACTTTCTAGGTTTCCAGATGATATTTAAGGTATGACTCAACCAATGCGATGTACCATAAAATACAGATTAAATTAGATTATGGTGAAATTGACATTTACAGTTCATTAATTATGACCCTTTTTCTCTTAGAAGATAGGGACTTTAAAGGTTTCTGGATGAAAATTTGGAATGTGGGGGTATCTGTGATCACTAGATCAACTTTCACTAGTTTTGATGTCCCCTACCCTCCACAAAATTTTATTTATCAAAAAACCAACCACCCATGTAAAAAAAAAATGAAGCTGCCGCCCGACCCTCCCACACATTTAATTCTGGAACAGCCCTAAGCTAATTCATCTGTTTTTTAATTTAAACAATATTTATTCAGAAAAAAAATCATAAATAATACATTATCAGCAATGATTAGAGAATGTGGATTTGGAAACAAGCTGAAAACTTATGTTAATCCGTTGCCAAAATTTGTTATTTAGACATTTTTCGTTAATCTCACTGATAGTAATTGTCAGTATCAATAGACTTATTATGATACTGACAATTATCAGTCAGTGTGACATCTACCTACATAATCTTGCCGATAAAAACAATAATGTCAGTTTTTGAACGTCTTGACATACATGATCACTTGTATTGCTAGTTTTAAACTTTATTTAGTCAATGGCCAAATAAGACATTATGTTTGAGACTTTTGTTTATACATGTAGTAGTATCAGGATAAAGTGATTTATTTGTTTCCTCAAAATCTGTCATGATGATAAGGTGCGTTTACACGACACGACTTTGATCTGTTTTTAAAACGTGTCAGCAATGCTTGCTATGGTAAATCGTTCAGTGGAGTTACGTGGCACAATTTTCATTCCAATTTTTTTTCTGTTTTCGTATGCTTTCTATATGGAAAGACACATGTGTTTACGTGGTATGCTTTATATCATTTTGACGGATGAAAATAGGGCACACACCTATTTTGAAATGATATTTAGACACAACTAACGACATCTAATTTTTCTGTCTTTAGTCCAAAATGATGTCTCAGGACAAAATCGTTATTTAAAGTTGGTGGAAGTTATTACTGGTAGTATTGTTATACATGAACAAATATAAGGTGGGGAAGGAATGGAGTTTAATTGATTGATTGATTGATTGATGTTTAACGTCCACCGAGCAATTTTTCAGCTATATTCAGGACGAGAATAATTTAAACGTCACGGGACTCGAAACAAGAAAATGTGATGGGTAGGGACAGAGAATTTTGCCAGTGCAACAGGTCTCCTATGGACCACTCATCATGAGCATAATGCTCATAATGAGCTGTTACACTGGGTTCTTTAACGTGCGAAGAAGGTGGCAATCTCTCAACATGGGACCTCGGTTTTATTTACGTCTCATCCGAAGGATGGGTTGGTTGTCAATTTATACATCCCGCACAGCCGACAGATGCCCCTTCAAGCCGAAGAAGCTCTCGGTCCCATTTCTATACCCTGGGGTTCCCACAGGGTTGACCCCTTTTAGAGGACTAGTGCCTCTAGGACGGAGAAACCTGGTGCCTATTCTACCCCCAGCACACCCTCTGGGAGGGGGTGGAATGGAGTTTAAAATTTACACATAATCAAAATACTCTGTGTACTTATTTGGTTATTATGCAAGATTAATGATTGACGACAACACATAAAATTAGAAATTACTTCCTACCCCACCCTCAATTTTTTGAATGGAATGACCCATATAGCAATTTATGCATTATTTATACATGTATATACAACATTATAAAGTACAATATAAAGGGGACCATATGTTATATTTATTAACTATATTTTTATTATGTATATCTTTTATAGTTTAATGAAGTATATGTTGTTATTCTTTATCAAATGTCAAAAATGACTTGATAAAGATTTTTATGCATTTTGTTATGAATCTAGTCAGTACTATGTTACTTTATTATGTATATATAACTTTATTATGTATATATAATGGCTTTTAGTACTGTATTTATTTATTATGTAATAATTTATTAGTCAGAGCACTAGTCAAGTCTTAACAATACCAAATTAACCAATTGTAATACATTATATCATGATCTCTCAATAACCTTTTTGCATTTCTTATCTACTATAGGTTTGATTTGTTTTATGGTATTTAATGCCACTTTCAACAATATTTCAATTATATCATGGCAGTCAATTTTATAGATGGAGGAAACTGAGTACCTGGAGAAAACCACCCACCTGTCGCAAGTCACTGACAAACTTTATTGCATAATTTTGTATCGAGTACACCTCACCTGAGCTGACTTGTGACAGATCGGTGGTTTTATCTGGGTACTCCGGTTTCCTCCACCAACAAAGCTGACCTCCAGGATGTACCTGAAATATTGTTGTAATTGGCATTAAATACCATAACTAACCCAATGTCAAATACACTACTTATGACTTATATAGATCTCTTATTAAGCTTTTTGCTATTTCATATCACTTTTCTATTAACCAACGTAACCTCTATTATGATAAGGATATCTTCTATTTACATGTAAAATACCTCAACTATTATATACCTTTAAAAGATCTGAGTTACTTGATGATCAACTAATATGGTTGTAACAAGGTTCACCAATGTTGATCATTATTTATTTAGGATAGCAACATGTTGAATTGTAGAGGTGAATATTATCTGTTAAATTTGTTAACTGTCTTCCAAATCATGTTATGCATATACAGAATATTTATTATAAAATAAACTACTTGTTATAGTTATAACAAAATGGCTGTTGTTGTATTTGTTCATACATTTTGTATATGTGATATTTTGTGAAAAGA
>MJUT01001581.1:173898-187484 GCA_002080005.1 Gigantidas platifrons | reverse complement strand
GCAAAGTGATGACAAAAGCTCACATGACCCTTTGGGTCAGGTGAGCTAAAAACTGTCCCACTCGGACACATTATCATGATTCCAAGCCAACCAGTCTTTGCTCTTTCTCCTCAATGCTGTGTTAGCGAAGAAGCAACACATACCAATTTTAGTCCTTGATTTGATTCGATTGGGACTCGAACCCATGATCTACCGCACTCAAGGCAAGCATGCTAACCATTACACCACCAATGCGGTTACAAGAAATAAGAAATATAACATAATGTATCTTTTTTAATCTGTCATTTTTCTGATCATAATTATAATACCATCATACTACACATAAATGACAAAATAATAATTTCTCCCTAGATATACACATTCATCATGAAAAAGATTTGACCAAAAACAAAATGCCATGTTTGTTTATTTACAAATATATGACATGCCATCATCCACACACTTTTCTATGTACACACTATTCAATAAAATAAATTAAATACACTTAAAATATTACACACAATTTACCATATCAATGCACATAAATGAACACAGCTGAATAAGAAATTATTTTACGATGTCGCAAAAAAATAATAATATCCAAAAATCCTAAATAAAAAAGAAAAAGTTTATATAAAATCAATGAAACTATAAAATAATAATTTCTGCTTTGTTAAAAGTTGAGATTGTTCTGGAAGTTATAAAACTACCAGTTAGATATTTTAAGGATTAGCAAGTCACATGACCAATATTTCTACATTTATAAAAGCTGTCTGATTTGTTTCAGCTGTTTAATACCACTTCCAACACTTATTTCTTGTTAAATTATGGCAGTCAGTGTTATTGGTGGAGAAAAACTTGAGTAACCATGACAACCACTGACCTTTAAACTTCTTTCACACAAGGTTATATCAAGGATATAATTAGAATTTTTAACACAGATCTACTCAGTACATGTAGGTGCGAGATAACTTATATATTTTAATTTTGATGAAATGCTCCTCAGCTACATATATAATATTGCATAAAATATGAAATATGAGGTCACCTGTTGCTTAAATGAATCATAAAATGATTTAGCTCATCAATAACAGCTTTTATTATTTACATAATATTAATATAAGGGTATCAGTGGCCGAGTGGTTAATGCCGTTGACCTCTGACCACAAGCCTGACTCCACTGACATGGGTTTGCACCCTGTTACCTAGCTCAAGGTTTCCAGACACCCACCCAATGCCAGGGGTGGTTCACTGGTCAGTTTGATATGACTGTCAGGGTATACTGCCCTATTAAGCCTGGTAGTCGTGATATACCGCGACGAGAAACACTAATAACCCAAATATCCTATATATATATATAGCGTGTTAAGGTAATTGATGCTCTTTGTTATTATCAGTGATATTTCAGCTTTATCGTGACTACCACACATATTGAGGGGAGGGAGAAAAGCTTTGACAGAAACATTGAACTGACCTGTGAAATCCTTGGCCTTGGGTAGGTGTCTGGGAACCTTAATACTTGAGGTGGGTAATGGGGCTATATCAATAGGTGTCTATGTTAATCGGTCCTGTCAGTAGAACCAGCCTGAAGTACTTGTGGGTAATGGGGCTATATCAATAGGTGTCTATGTTAATCGGACCTGTCAGTAGAACCAGCCTGAAGTACAAATTTTACTGTCAAAACTTTTTCACATTATTGTGTCAGTGCCAAAGCTAAAACCTAGATTTATGATATTCTTGTGTGGGAGTTGGTTTCTGACCTTTATTTTCCATACAAATTTATTTGATAAAAGTTTGGGAGAGGACGTTTAGAGAATTTCTCTTGATATCCGACTACCTTCATCCACAACATTGATGAATGGGTAAAAAAGCTGATGACTGTGAACATTAATTAATGACTACAACTTAATTAACCCTTCAGGCCAGGTATATTAAGTTTTAAAACAAAGACAGTTTCCTTCAATGTAATAATTCATTTGATCTGATATTTTAAGACCATATTTTTAAAATAAGACACAAAGTAAATAATAATAAGCAGAAAAGAAAACTATTATCCTAAAGCTTAGAAACATTCTCTCCATTATTTTCTTTCGATCTGACAATGATAATAATGAACACAAGAGTGATAATTTCTTATCTGACCTTTAGACAGGCAAGGTCAAGTGAACTTTGGACACACAAGGTAAAATTTGAGTTTTATGCACTGAAAATTTATCATATTATGTTGAAAACCAAAAGCCACTTCCACCAAAGGACAGGGTCACAAATATTAAGCATTACTGAATCAGAGCAACCAAACAATTTTCTTAAATTCAAGCACTGTATAACGATGCAAATTCATGATAAAAACAAATTTAATATCGGTAACAAAAAAGGGCTAAAATAGTCTATCTATCTAAAGGGCATATGGATGGATGAATGAATGGCAGGAAAAAAATATCCTTTATAAGTATTTACCTCTCATATCCACATTCTAATTCATTGATCAATTAACACAGGTAAGAATATTAAGTTGTTGCTTTTTTATACAGAATAAATAATACACGATTTAAACCTTCAGGGAAGGTCTAACCAAATTTAAATAAATGTACAAATGCTATGTTAAAAATAAGCTAACTTGAAAATAATATAATACATAATATTCCATTCTTCAAAAACGAAAATTTCCCTTCATGATAAAAATCATGAAATATTTCAATATCTTTACATAAAGATGGATTAATACACGAAATTATATCCCTTTCGTCTGGCAATAGAACACATAGAAATAAAAAATATACTGGTCTGCAGAAAATATACAACCATAATTTAGTAGAAAAATTAATTACATGGAATGTCTAACTCTAGAAAAATCAATATAAATATGTATTTCCCCCCAAAAAACAATAAAACTACCCTCTTATCAAAAAATTATCCACTTCGAAGTGTATAAGCTGTGTAATATCGCCATAGAAAAATAAAATATAAAGAAAATGAGGACAAAAATATAAATATGTGCTCCACAATCACAAAAATTTATTAGGGACTAATCACTATCATATATAATCTTGATATTATCAACCATGTGAATCAAATACATGTACAGTTAAACCTGTATTAAGAGGTCACCTTGGAGACAAAGAAATAGTGGCCTTTTAAGAAAGGTAACCTCTAAAAAGAGATTCAATTCATATGAAATATTCTATGACAGAACAAGAAAAAAGTGACCTTTTAATACAGGTGGCTGCTTAATAAAGGAGTCTGCATGGGCAGGTTTGACTGTATCTACAAATTCAATTAAGAAAATACTCAGCTAGTTGCAAATTTCCATATTGAAGGCATCCAGCCGCTGGTTGAAAAGTATGTTTGCTTATGGGAATTAAATGAACATTGATAAAAATACTTGTTTTCTTAATAATTCCAACATGAAAATACATTTTTTGTGTATTTTCAGTGTTTGTTAACAAGTTTCTTTTATTTTAAATTTGAACCATATATACTGTTATTCTGGATAAAAAAAAATGTGCTTCATGTATATGCATAGTCATATTAATACTTTTGTCTTGTTTTTCCATTTTCAATACCTCTGCCCAAAGTTGCAATATTCTATCTTACATTATTTCTGGACTTTCTCAACAATTTTTTTTTTTTATAAAATTTTGGCACAAATTCTTTTTTTTTCTTTGAAAAGAAGTTCAAAATCATATTTATCTCCCCATTTTTGCATCACAAAAATAATTTTGTTAACAAAAATACACTGCATTGGAAATACAAGACGGTCTGCTGCAAATAATTCAGTTTTATACAAGATAACACAGTTTATATACCCTATTATACACTGAGACAGCTACAACCATTGGGGACCAGGTAACAGTTGATTATCTCCCTTTAAGAATAATAGAGCTATTTTGCACTTTCTCGATTTGATTCGAAAATTCTATTTTCACACATTTTTTTTTATTAGAGTTATTTCCCTTACTACAGGCAAAATGGCACCCATTTTAGCAAGAGCAACTAAAAGAACAAAGAATTTCAGCCTATTTTTTTTTTTTTTATAATTTGTAGATATTTGAACCTTGTAAAAAACCAGAGGATAATTTTTATATCAAATAGAAAATTCACAAGTTGTTACATTACAATTTTAGCAGATTATGGGAAAAATATATTTATTTTCATTGATCTATGCATGAAAGGGACCATTTTGCCCATATTAAAGGGAAATAACTCACATCATCTTAAAGGGAGATAATTCATGTACAATATTTGTGGTTGTATGGGTAAGTGGTAAGGATACAATGTACATCTTCATATAAAACATATTTACTTGTTTATGGCACTGCCACTTTATTTCATCAGTACAAAATTAAAATGTATAAATGCTCTTCAACTAGACAGAATTTAATGTGCAATCAACGAAATGACAAGATAATCTCATAATCTCAACCTTTTGAACAATGATGACAATATTTGTGTTTTTATTATATATATACTACTAAATACAGGTTAATTTAAGTGTAATACAAACATGCATCATTCTACCGTTACGATAATAATATCAGTCACGATTGCACAGCAACCCCTTACGACAATATCAATATCAGTATTGGCGACACATTTTTTTCATATGTTTTATGTTATGTATTAAAATGATAAATTATGTATTATTATCACACCTATATCAACCTGTGACTCAAATATAATCCTGACAGCTCTGTTATCGGTATATCGGCCTCTCAGGGTAATAAAGGTGTGATATTGAAAGAGCCATGTAATATTCTCTGAAAGGTCTTAAAATCGTCAGCTTGCCCAACTTTTCAGTCCAGTTTAGATAATCCTGGCTAACAACTAATATTATCAAAGAGAAAGAGAAGATGTTCTAAGTTGTAAAAATTGTATCTAATCCTATTGTCATGATTTTGGACAATAAAATATGTTTAAAAAACTATCAATATTCTCTCTTCTATCCATAATCTGTACACATATTACCGTTTTTAGGTATGTATAGAACACGGTCTTAAGCCTTAAAAGGATAATTTGTAGGTGGGGGCGGCGTTTTATGCATAGGAGCAAGTATCAGACACTTTTTTTCAGGTCACACAGAGACTTGCCAGTAGCATAGCTTCGAGTTCACGGACGGCAATATTCCCAATGATCGGTGAATTATTGTTCAAATAACATTAATTGTGTTCATTATATATGTGTCATTTAAAATAAAATTGTATAAAAATTATATTTATTGCTTTTTCATTGCCTTTTTGAAAGGTATGTAAATATTCTCCATGTTTGTCAATAATCATACATGTACATTGGTGTCTTTGTTCGGAACTAATTGTCCATACGAATGCAGGAATAACTGTCAAATGTTTGCTATCAGAGGTGTGATATTTTACTTTTTTTTAATCTATTTTTTCCTGGGGTGAAATTACCTGTGTTTGGGTATTGAACCTTTGTTTGAATTATCGATTTTTACAGCACTTCAGCAGTTGACAAGGTCAAGGACAGTATATTGTATAACAAGGTGTGAAAAGATAATTGAACTTACTGGGACACCTGTCAATATTAAATAATATATTGTAGCAGTGGCACAATATGAGTACATTTCAAAAGAAATTATAATCTCTTTGATCAGGTCTTAATTAATGTTATTACTTTTGTATTGTTTTCACTTTCTTTGAATCGATCGTAATTACTTCCTATCTTTGATCACATGAACGGTTCATTATTTGATGAATTAATACTGATTAAAGATTAAGCATATCTACATATTTATTATTTAAAACAACCATAATTCACGTAAAGAACGACAAAAAAATCAACTGCTCCATCCGTATCATTTTCATTGCCGTTTTGAACTTGTTTTCAAATTAAACATTACCGATAAACTTCCTGCATTCACAAAACAGCTAATTTTCGCTTGCAAAATGTAGAATAATTGGTTTAAACTCTTTTAACAAAACTAATTTAACATTTCCCTCTCTAAAATTTATCAAAAATACATGGATTAACAAATACGTGATCTGTGGTAAGCGAACGAGGATTTCTGCCGTGAATTTTTTACTGAATTTCCTGCGTTCTATAGATAGGAACTAGAATTTTCCCAGATTTTTTGGGGAGGAAAGGGGGTGCGTTCTATGCACCAGTGCGTTTAATAGATACAAAAAGACGGTAGACATTAATATGTATAATGTAATAGAAATAGTGAAAATTTATTTTTCTGGTCCCTTTAATCTAAAATGCTGAGGCCTCAACCCCAAAATTGATATCATATTTTGTATTGGGTCACATTAAAAACAAAATGGATCCCCCTTCAGCCCTACCCTGGGGGTTTCAGGGAAATTTTAAAATCATTTTTCCCATAAAGTCCAATTTTATACTTTGTCCTGCAGAGGTGGCCATCTTTGATTTTCTATCCACATAAAATATGTAATCATTGTAAAGGAGAATCCAATAATAATTCAATATACATTTTGGTTTCAATGAATTTTGTAGTGGTAGTTTCTAAGAAAATTTTTTTTTCATGTAAAACTATGTCCTGTGGTTCATTTCGTCACAAAAATGCAAACATTGCAGAAAGCCATACAAGGAAAATTTTCCATTCATGTTTCCTTTCAAACTGTTTACAGGTTTCATAATTGGAGATTTTTAAAACATTTTCCCCATAGGGTGATATGTTGAACTTTGTTCTGCAGTGGCAGCAACATTTTAGTATGTTGGATTCGACATAAAATCATTGATGAAGGTCACGTAAGGAACATGTGACATCCGAGAAGAAGAATTTGAATATTCAATAAAATCATATATAAAATGATTAGCCCCAGGAGCCATTTATTTCCAAATGGAATGACAATCACATACAATAATAAAGAACCACACATGTAACAGTGTTGTCAAATTTAGATCCAAATAGTTCAGTTGTGGTTTCTAAGAACAAGATTGAAACATGATCAAGCTTATGACAGTAGACATTGAAACATGATCAAGCTTATGACAGTAGACATTGAAACATGATCAAGCTTATGACAGCAGACAACAACAGAAGCAACTTAGAGATATCAATAAAACATTTGAAGTACATGTTTTCTTCAGACTGAGTTATCTCCCTTGTATAATTTGAGGAAGAAGATAAGGGGTCGTCATGGTTGTATTGTAGTTTGATTTACAACTACCTATACAATCAGGTCTATCATCACTAATGCTGTGAGTATGAATCCCACACGGGCAAGAAGTACTCAATACAACATTGTCAGTTTTATTGGTGGAGGAAACTGGAGTACCCGGTGAAGACCATCGACCCGTCGTAAATCACCAACAAACTTTATCACATAATGTTGCATCGAGTACACCTCGCCATGAACGGGGTTCGAACTCACATCTTTAGTGGTGATAGGCACTGATTGGACAGGTACAAAATGTAGTTGTAAATCCAACTACAATACGATAACGGCCACGAGAGTCCCCTTCAGTATGCATGTATAGACATGTAGGGAGCGACACCAATAACGGCCACGAGAGTCCCCTTCAGTATGCATGTATAGACATGTAGGGAGCGACACCAATAAGTATTGAATCACATTTCACACCATACATTACGTCTGCTCAATGTCTCCTGCTGTGACAAATTTCTTGTTATTGTTGACATATGCATTTTGATGTAACAATAACATGTTTTTAGGGTTGAACTGGCCTGGAATCTGGAAACAGACATATTAATCTTTTTGGTCTTATGTCTGGATAATATAATATTATGGTAAAGGGATATTCCAATCAAGTAACTTCAGCAAAGGAATGGAAGAATTTTTAAATGCACAATTTCTGACCAATCAAAAATTCAATATGTTGTTGTAAATGTTCCAATTTCAATGAATAATAATTAACACATTAATTTTTAATTGATTTACATGATAAATGAGATTAGTACTTTTTAAGTACATATTTGTATGATAAAAATTATAAAAAAAACATTTCAACGAGTATTGACGACTCGTGCCTCTCAGTGATAAAAATTACTCTCCTTTTAAATAAAAAAAACTTCCAAACGTTGGAACTTTTAATATATAAATTTGGCAATGATCGATTAAAATTTGAGTATATAGGAGTGTCAAAAAATACAAATAATCACAAATAACTAAAAGATAAATATTCTACAAAATATGTACATTTCACATTGGAATGGCATTACATTTTGTACATGTAATAATCTCAAGCTATAACAAATTAGTTTGATGAGTTCTGAACATTTGATCCCAATTAACAACAGTTATCTCCCTGTAATAAAACATGGTGGATTAATGATCACAACTACCAAGAGTTATCTCCCTGTAGTAAATAATTTTTCTTATACAGAAGATACATGATCCCAACTACCAAGAGTTATCTCCCTGTAGTAAATAATTTTTCTTATACATAGAGGATTAATGATTCCAAAATTATCTCCCTATAATGAATTGTTCTTCATACATTGAGGATTTGAAGATATAATTAAATGAAATGAAAATTCTTCAATGCATGTACTAATTTCACAGATTTACTGCATGCTAAAATCTTTTTTTTTCTTTCTGATCAGTAAAATTTTATTTTAACAATATGGGTTTGACACACTGTAAATAAAGAAATTAGGAAAATGTAGACTGATTAAATTATGACTTTCAACAAGATGACCACAACAAGGTATAATCTATTGAGGACAGAATGCATGTCAATATCCTGTACACATCTTTCAATTTCCAGTCGTCGTTGGCAACACGTTGTAGTCATTTCAATAACATGCATGTGATCGCGTGGTCTAGATTTATTACATCATGTTGTCTCAAATCTAATTCTTTAGTGAAAGATTTATACCCATAAATAAGACGAATGTTTTCATACAAAATCTTGATGGTTTGATTAACTGAAATCAATGTCAAGAAGCAACAGCTGGTAAACAAATCCAATTTCATGTCAATTTCAATATCATATTTAGATTTTACTTTCAATGCTAAAGAAAATCCCAATATATATTTATATTTAATCTTGACACTGACTCACTGTAAGCAATTGCATTATTTTAAAGAAATATTTTCAAGTGTAAGAAAGCAAAATAATCTTGATACTGACTCACTGAAAGCAATGGTATTGTTTTAAAGAAATATGTTTAGTGTAAGAAAGCAAAATTGATCTGACAGTTTTAGACTACAAAGCTCACAAGTTGATATTGATATGTAAAAGTTAGCTTTGAAACAGTAAACATACAAAATGTCAAAAATAATTGGATATTTGTCAAGAAAATTAACTAATATTAACTGTCCCTGAATGTTTATCATTTGATATACAAATGTAGGTCCCTCCCCTTTTTTTAAACAGATTAGCCAACTCCAAATACCAATTTTTGAAGGAAGAAAGATTTTGCTTGATACATGCTGCTGGCTAAGTGTGTCTCATTAAATAAACCTTTTAATGCAGGCATTACTGTAGACGACATATTGATGAATTCTTAATGGAGTACATTAAACATATTGTTTTGTACCTAACTAAAAATGGCAGGGAAGACCAGCGGTCAGTAAACACTTAATGTTAAAAAAATATTTCTTAAAAGAAAAAGAGAAGAAAGAAAGAGAGAAAAAAATATGAAGTTACCAAAAAAACCCAGTAATTCTTTTCACCAATCACGAAAAATGTATTTCTGTGACTTATATAAAGAAAAAGTACAAATAAATAATTTACCGGCATGTTCATTGTTAACAAATTACCCGGAACATGTGAGTTACTTTTACAGATCTGTTATCAATTCTGGTCTATTTCTGAACTAGAAGCCACGTACATATATATATAGCATGAAGTGAAAATTAAACAGACAATTAACTCCTTGTGTTGAGGAATATTCAATATTTTCGATTTAATTGACTTTCCCTTTCATCACAACCAGTGTCTAAAATTAGCACTAATTTCCCCCTGTACAAAACTCATCAAGCTACTTGTGACATCCTGAGAAATATTCCATAAATATTACAATAATAAAACAAGATCACAGTAAGAACCTATCTTATATCTACTATCGCCCAGATATAAAAATATATATCGCTCTCTCAACCTCTCATTTACATTAATATCTACTCTTTATCACTAGCCATGAAAATACCACAAAACTAACATGAATAATTATTGACTTCCGTTATTGATCAAGCTGTTTTATGTTACAACTTTTAATTACTTCGCTAAAGCAAGTGTTTGTTTCTATGTAGGGCTATTAATTAGTCAATTTGGGCACTGAAAATACTTTTAAATCTAGCTGAGTTTGGAAATGACACATACACTGTAAAAATATTAGTTTTCACTGATCACAATTTTGTCAGTTTCTGGATCAGAGATGTTTTTCGTGGGTATTGCCTTTTCTGCATTTTTTAAAATTTTGTAACAAATCGTTTTGGTACTGTTTTATATAAATGTCTTATTAAAACAGCACTCGTTAAAACAAAGCAAAAAAATATTTACTGTGAGAAATTACCGGTAATGTAGATTGTTTTGAGAAAGGCCTTTTTTTTTTTTAAAGCACATTTTGTATTTTGTATTTATTCCAACAAGTTTATATCTTATAAAACTGAACAAAACTGTTTAGGTATCTTAATACAGTAACAGTGCAATTTACTAATAACAACTGGTAAGTGGCTTATTAAAGTGAGTGTTGTGTGTGGAATCTGAAGACTTCTGTATTGTTAAGTGGCTTATTAAAGTGAGTGTTGTGTGTGGAATCTGAAGACTTCTGTAGTGTTAAGTGGCTTATTAAAGTGAGTGTTGTGTGTGGAATCTGAAGACTTCTGTATTGTTAAGTGGCTTATTAAAGTGAGTGTTGTGTGTGGAATCTCAAGACTTCTGTAGTGTTAAGTGGCTTATTAAAGTGGGTGTTGTGTGTGGTATCTCAAGACTTCTGTATTGTTAAGTGGCTTATTAAAGTGGGTGTTGTGTGTGGAATCTGAAGACTTCTGTAGTTTTGTAAATTTTTCAATACATTTTTCCTTGAAGGTTTAAGAACGAGAAAAAAAAACCACAAACTGGGTAATAACAAAGTTTAATCATGTATATCCGGTACCATATACAAGCACATGTACCGGAACATGAAAACTAGAGCTAAACAAATGCTGGTCATTGAGGAATTTTAATGCCTAATGATAAAATTTCAAACATTCTTTCACACAGCAACTTCAAACGTATCATAAGTATTTTTCTTTTTATCATTTGGCCGTTTGTGGCTAGGATGTGATTGTCTTGTATCATTTGTTGATGAAGATGATGGAGTTCTACTCGACGACGTTTGTCGTGTATTGTGAGGGGGCATTGTCTGACTCTTCGGCAATGCATTATTCTGTTTCGTCACAACGTTTGAATTTTTTCTGACTATTTCACTCATTTCTAATGCCTTGACGAATGATAACGGACGTCTTGTCCCACCGAGGTCATCGTCAAATATCCCGTGATGAGCAGGGAGTGCGGTTGCACTACGAGATTGTGCAGCTTGTTTATTGGTCGGGAGACTGTCCTGTGACCTCCCTCTATAATCACCTGAGTTATACATGGCTGGTTTAGAATTATTATAATAATCACTAGGTCTATAATTATCTTGACCGTGTGTATCTAACATTTCTTCACTCCGTGAATTATAACCATTTGTTTTCTGCGAATATCGCGGCCCTGGCTTTGAAGGCGAAGGTGGAGGTCTATGACTCGGATTGAATTTCGGTTGATAACTATTTGAACGACCATTATTTTGTGAATTTGAATATGTATTTCCTGATTGGCTTTGATAATTTGAATCACTACCATGACGATTACCATTTTGTGCATGCTTGTACCTAGGTTCACTTTGTGACCTTGAACTTAACTCACGAGCTCGATCATTGTGATTATTACTTTCCACTGCTCTACTTGGAACACTTGTATTCCTCATAGCCGCTGACACACGGTCCATGCCAGGACTATTTAGCACAGAACGAGGTGGCGTAATTATAGAATCTTCAGGTGTTGCGACAGGTGCTGCCGCTGCTATACGCTCAGCTCTTCTCCCACGTTGTGGTGATTGCGACACATTGTTCCCATGATGAGTCTGTCTAGGTGGTGAAGCTCTGTTGTTTGTTTGACCATGGTAGGATGAGTTCAGAATGGGTTGCTGTGAATCATCAAAAAGATTTGTTTTTGAGTCTGACCTTTTCTGTAAAGGGGGCGTGGTCTCACTGTCTTGACTGTTGTCATCGTCCAGAAGACGAGATGTTTGAGGGGCCTATCAACAGACGTTACAAATGTTAGAAATACAAATCTTGATTGGTTGAAGAGGTAAGAAGTGCAAGCGATGTCAAGGTCACTGACACAGGTGACACAGTGACCTTACACCACAGAGGTCACACCCTGAAAGGCAAAGAAAACACAAGGATGGTTAGTGCAAGCAAGTGGTCAAAGCTAACGTTGTGATCATACATGTCAGGTTGTCAATTTAGATGCCTTGTACCTTTTTACTATTCGAAAATTCCTACTGAATGGGGGATCTGCATGGTTTTTCATCACATTTACTTTTAAAACTATATGTCTGGACATCATGCAGATTATATTTACAGTCAAACCTGTATTAAGAGGACACCTTTGGGACAAAGAGAAAGTGGCCTGTTAAGACAGGAGACCTCTTAAAAGAGGTTAAATTCCTGAGATTTTCTATGATAGGACAAGAAAATGGTGACTGCTTAATAAGAGGTGACTGCTTAATAGAGGTGACCACATGACAAGTTTGACTGTATTTACTTTGCTATATAAAATGATCTACCATATTTTTTTGAACTCTAGGTCAAAAGTGCTTAAAAATTGGTTTCCGCTTAAAAAGCCATCATTGAAAAAATATTGGTCTGCTGTTTTCCAAGTGACTCACCAAAAACAACCCTACCAAAAAACTTTACCAGTAATTTCTGTTTTGAAAAATTTAATTTTTTTTTATCAATTAAGCATGTTTTACTACATTTTTTTTTTTAATTTTTGGAATCACAGAAGAAGGAAATATTGATATCTATTAATTTTCAACATATTTCTCAAAACTGTGGGCTGAAAAACAGCACATTAATAATTTTTTAAACATGGCCTAAGTCTATGAAACATTACCTATTAGATCCCTTGTCCACATAAACTTAATTTGTAGTGAAGAAAATATGGTAATTTAAAGACATCTCTCTGATTCAGCTTTGTGAAGAAAAAAGTATTGAATGTAATACAAAAGGTCATATATGAACACAGCGTTAGACTATAGTGTATAATGCTTGATATATATATATATAACACCCAACACCAAACGAACATGTAAGTGAAGGCTCTATGATAGTAGTGTTAGCTGATCTAGCCCTAAAGCTGGGAAAGATTCCTTACAAACAGTTAACAAAAGATTTGATTACAAGAATTTGAGTCCTATATCTGAATAAGATTGAATAATCTATAAAGATAACATTTTAACCCTGGCAAAGTGAACAGGGATTATACAGTAGACGTTTGTATAATTAATATTGCTAAAGGACGGGTGAACATGCTGCTATGTCATAACAACGAACACATCTCCCACGTTTTAACGATTTCTATTTGTACTTTAAGAATTTGTAGTCAAAATGGAACATTGTAAACTGAGAAAT
>MJUT01001581.1:162960-173242 GCA_002080005.1 Gigantidas platifrons | reverse complement strand
GGGTGGGGATCTCAACCATTAAAAAGTTCACTTCAGGTAGGCAGTGGGGTATGACCCCCGGGGCCTTAGCTATAAGGCATTTAATTTGCCTAGTCACCCTGATCATAAATATATATGGTTTAGGGGTGGGGATCTCAACCATTAAAAAGTTCACTTCAGGTAGGCAGTGGGGTATGACCCCCGGGGCCTTAGCTATAAGGCATTTAATTTGCCTAGTCACCCTGATCATAAATATATATGGTTTAGGTTGGGGATCTCGGTCACATTTTTTATACAGATTCCCCAGAGGGGTGGGGCTGAGCTGGGGGNTGTTGCATCCTCAACTTCACATTGGCATCTCCACCCATACCAAATATTAAGTTCCTATCTTTTGTAGTTTCAGAGAAATGTGTAATTCTCATAATATGTACTTTTTCTATAAAAAAACATGATTTTACAAGAATTTGTTTTCAAAGGGGGGAGGGAGAGGGGGAATGTTGCATCCTCAACTTCACATTGGCATCTCCACCCATACCAAAATATTAAGCTTCTATCTTTTGTAGTTTCAGAGAAATATGTAATTCTCAAAATATGTACTTTTTCTATAAAAAAAAAACCCATGATTTTACAAGAATTTTTTTTTTGAATTTTGCCCAGTTTCGAACTTAAGCTAGAAATTCTTAATATAATGCTTGTGTGTAAGTTTGAAATCAATTGGTCAACAAATAAAAATCTGAGAGTGCTTACAATATATCCGGACAGACGCCCAGGCGGGGGACAAAAATACTGACAGATAGGAAAGTATTGAACGACAAGCATAAAATAATATTTTATATTCCTAACGGGAAAAAATCTAAATGCACTCGCTGCAATAATGAGACTTTTAAAGATTGCTACAGCATATTAGAGTCTATAAGAATTCTCTTATCATTACCATTATTGTAGAATATTGGACATTGATCAATGTAATGGTTCAGAATCGAATAATAACTCATGGGGGGAAACGCTGTTAAATGGACAATATATAATATCACTTCTGATAAACATATCATTTTCTTGATATTTGCTTAAAAATTTGCATATTTTTTTTATATCATGACGTGTAACAAAATCAATGACAATTCAAATTATTTTCCATTTTTAAATATAAGTTTGAAATAATTTCTGATTTTGACTTTTAAAATAAAAATGTACACAGTAAATCATTTTGAAGAAAAAAAAAAGCTTTTACAATTTATCCGAAAAATCACTGAATTATTTCATTCTGTGAGAAACCTTATTGAGGATCCCCTTCTCCAAATTATACAATCACTAAAGTCTCCTTCAAAATTACACTATCTAATTCTTTGGGAAACCTTATTGAAAACTCGCTTCCCAAGTTTCCTTAAAAATCCAAAAATTTCATTTTATGACAAACCTTATTGTGGACCCCTCCCCCTTTATCATAATCTATTATATAACCTATATTGATGAACACTAAGTTTATAAGCTCTCAAACCCACTCTCAAATCAGTCATGAAAATCCCCTCCCTCCTTTATTACAACCTATTATGACCTAAATCAATGAACACTTGAGTACTCTAACCCACTCTCAAATCAGTCACCAAAAAGGACAAACATACTATTAAAAGACGTCAATTATATTTTCTTAACATCACCTATGGCTAATTATAACACAGGACCATTTCAACAATACATTTAATCATCCTGACGGACATTAATTATTGGGTACAGGGAGACTTTATTGAAAGGTCTTACCGACCATGACAATTAATCAATATCGGAAAGAAAGTGATGTAAAACTAAATAAAGACATTACAAATAACCACATTCAATCATAAAAATTTATTTCTTTTATTGCTCTCGTTTCTCATCAATTGATTCCAAACTATTGTAAAAATTGGCTCCTTTAAAGATCGGCATGATTAAATTGCATAATTTGTAGAACTGATTTTATTTAAATGGATTTATGTGGTACAATCAGATTCAAGAGGTTGTGAATCAGACTAAAGGGTCGTGGAAGGGAAAAGAGGGTAGTAAAATAATATATTACACACACAAAAAAAAACACCTACAAAACTAATTATTTTTTTACATTACACAGATTCAAGTATTTCAGTCTTTTTTCAGCATTTTCAGTGATTTTTTTTCAAGATCATTCATACTATATAACTTGAGGGTTCAATCAGTTTCATAGTTTCTGAGATTTGTTTCAGGTCCTCAGCTGGGATTTTTTCAAAGGAGTTACGATAGTCTCGTGATGCGAGGTAGCCTTGCAGCTAGAGGTCAAAATCTGGACTTTAACATAACGCGATAGTTCAATCAAAATATTGACATGAATAGTCCTTGATTTTCAATGGGTGTGTGTGGGTGTGTTTGAATCTTTATCCTATAGATTCCCATATTAACTATGTCAAGTAGCAATCCAGTGCCATCTTGGATCTTAGATTTGTGGCTTACAAAAGTAATTTTAACTTTGAACAGGACCATTCGATGATAATTCATATACAGTTTAGGTTTTATGTAGTTTACAGTTTTAGAGAAGGAAGCTATTTATACAATTTCAATAGCATAGCAACACTATGTTAAAATATGTCCTGACGTGGTGGCCATCTTTAAAAGTAAAAACATAAAACGCTAATAGAGAACCGTAAAGGGAACATTCAATTCATATTCCCTTTCATGTTGATGAAAGAATAGAAGATATTTAACATATTTTTCCATATCTTGGATTTGCGATCTACTCAAAAAAACATCAACTTTGATAATTTCTTCACAGCTTGGGATTGAACAAGTCTGCAGTATCTAAGAAGCTTTTAAACATTTCCCATAGATTCCTGTAGGCGAGATAAAAATATGTCTAAGTCATTTATTAAGCTTTGAACATTAATCAATAAATATGTACACATGAAAGTTATTAATTTCTGTGTGTAATTCATTGTTGTTTTTTATTCAGAAAATGTTAATTTCAACAGTTACCAATTTTTTGTTGTGTAAAGATTCAAATGTAAAAAAAATATCTGCTGTCAGTTAATGTACGGTAACTTGTTTAAATAGACACCAAGAAATGACCATCTTGTACCTTTGACGATATGGCCTCGAAAACATTGGAAAACACAGAAATTACTTCTGACAAGTATTTTAACCTGGACGTCTTAAACACTGCAATATTTTTAAGCAGGGTCTTATGAGAGGGGGTTCAGTCGGTACATCGGTTTGGGACCCAGAGAGCAAAGAAGGGGCCTGAGAATCTCTGAAGGGCCCCATAGCCTTAGCCATTTTATTTAGATTTTTTCTTCTTTTTGGGGGGAGGGGGGTGGTATTTTTAACTATTATTAGTTTATTTAGAAAAATAACTATGTAAAATTCACTTAAGACTTCTGAATTCTGGTTGTTGATCACCACTCACATTTACATTGTAACTAGGAAGGCCATCATTTATTATATAAGATAAGTCTCAGCCTGTCCCTGGGGCCCCAAAGCAGTCTTGTTCTAGACCACCTTGCAAAATTGAAGGCCCTGTACTCGAGTCATTTTACAGCTTTCTGTAATTAAATTCATTTCATTTACATGCAATTTAATTTTGCTTTCAAAATTAAAAGAAAAGGTTTCAATGCATTGAAATGCCAGTAATTTTTTTTGTCTGCACTTTAAATAATGTGTTTTAAGTTTAATTGAATGTTGAAACTTGATTCTGCCTTGAATTAATACCCAGAACAAGATGAAATTTACAAGCATTTATTAAAATCCATTTTGAGAAATTGAAAAAAAGTTACCGGTACTTTAAAAAATGAATTAAATTGCATAAAATAATTTGCTTAATTTCCTACTATCAAGTCCCAAGGCTTCTGGAATACAGACATCTGATTCAAGAGGTTTGCTGTTACGTAAAACTAGAAGGAAAAATTAAAGATTATGCTGCAAAATTTCTAATTGTACCGGTATGCATTTAGAGCTGTTTTCATCAAAGGCAGTATGGATAAAGCTGTACAACATTTAAATCACCATTTTAGCAATTCAAATAATTAGCATTCTAAAAGCTACCCAAAGCTATTAAATAATGAGTACATATAGGTGTATGTGCTAGGTTGAGGAGGGGGTTAGCAGAGCTAAGAAAATTTACACAAGCTGCTAAGCATTTCATACAAAAATACAATCAGAGTTGCTAGAAATGAAATCTAAACCTATTTCAAAATTAAAAAAATTAATTTCTAGGGCTTGATCACATGACTATACAAAGGTATATGATCACATGACTATACAAGGGTATAATCACATGACTATATAAAATGGTGTCACAGAATCCCAAGTTATAATTTTATTTAAATTTCACTTTTCTAAAATAACCTACCCTACCACATGTAAAATTGATAAAACTTTCTTTACATAGGGAGATTAGGTGAATACATTACTACATACATAAGGTATTGGTACCTGGTATTACAAAGTCTTGTTAAATAATTATCTCCCCTGTAGACACTGACACAGTTGAAATCAGCCTTTATTCTATTTTAATTCAGAGTATCAGGTCTTTCTGATTGATTGATTGGTGTTTAATGCCAATTTAGCAGTATTTTAGCTATATCATAGTCATTCTGTGAAAAAATCCCATTCCCATATTTTATATTGTTCTTTGGTAAATTGATTTTAATAATAAAAATAAGAACTTTGATGGACATATCAAGACTATACTGATGACAGTATTTGTTAGAAGTCTTATTTTTTTTTATCTCGTTTAGAAACATTGGATGAGAAATTTGACATAAAGCTATAATTTTTGGTATTTATCGTCACTTTAGCAATATCGTTACTACCCGACCCATTGGGAGAGAAAAGTTGTCAGTTATATCATATTAAACTGATCAATGAACCCCACTTGCCCTATGGGTGAAATTCTGAACAAGAAATGTGAATGAAATAAAAATGATGCTTAGATGAACCATTAAAAATTGAGTATTACAGACTGGTTGGGGCATTTTAAACTCACTTCAGGGTACCAGTTATACTTATTATAGGAAGACGTTTCTGTGACTGACAAAAAGACAGAAGAAAAAGGTGTTGGACTTTTCTATTTACGAGTAAAAAAATGTCCATTTCCATAGATACCCCTTCTTTTAAACATAAAAGGGCACCCTTAACAAACCTTAAATTAAAAAAGTTACATATACAAGCAGTGAAATACAACATTGAATTTAGTGCACAAAATATATAGCTAACTACATGTATAATGGCTTTTATTTTCTAGTCTAAAATAGCTTTAGTTGACATTAAGTAAGCTCTGATTTTTACCTCCTCAACCAAACAACATTCGTATTTCTTTTAATTTTCTTCTATTGGCATTCTAGCTCTTGATCTTTACTATGTTATATTAGTAAACATGAAATATGGGGCATGATATTTGAGAATTCAAAGTTTTTAATTGTAAACATCTCCATATCAATTTCGATATTTTTAATGACGGAAAAGTGTATTCATAAGCATCAAAGAAAGCAACAAAAAAAAACGGTAACTGGTTTGTTATTTCATTTGTATATCAGTGTATATATATTTTTTATAAATAAATTCAAGCATACACATACGAGAGATAATGCATAAAATCTGGAATATAATGTATATATTAGTTCATTTACCCCATAATACATAATCTACTGATGGGACCTCCGCCTACAATTGAATGGTGGCTATATCTACTTTATCCTATATAATCAGTACCTTTCACAATTATGGCTTGTGTTACCTCGACTCACACCTATGAAAGTGGTCTTAAGACACAAAGTATATAATATTCCTAATTATTATACTTCGTGTAAGTTTCTGTAGTGATATTTGGTACTGTAATATTTTGGCATATTACCTGGGTAATATTTTGGTATATTACCTGGACAATTAGACACTCAGTATAATAATGATATTAATGTGGTCTTGTCCAGGTAATATGCCAAAATATTACCCAGGTCGGGTAATATGCCTCTCAGACATGGGTAATATTTTGGCATATTACCTGGACAAGACCACATTATTATATAAATATTCTGAGTGTAATTTTGAACTGTTTTGACGTTGTAATTTTGCTTTTTATTTTTTATCATGGGGTCATGGTGTTTAACCCCACTTTCAACAATATATCAGTTATATTGTGGCAGATTTTTTTTTATATATCATACCAGTATACCTGGTACATATAACTATCCTATTAAAACAGTGAATGGAGTTCCAGCTTTATCAAACACATTTACATTGAAAATTTGCATTTGAAAAATGGCTGCCAATTTAATTCTTTCAGATTTATTATTTCTCATTGTTTATGCCTTTTATCTTGTCAAAACATCAGTTCTACATTCACATAATTAGTTCCATGATATATTGCAACCAAACTTCTAATCAATTAGGAATTTATTCTGGATATATCGAATAAATTGATGTGAGCATAACTGAAGATTTCTCAGACGATATTTATGAAGGAGCTATCAATAGTTAATTAATATTTACAAAAGTTGTCAAGAATTGTTGTTTGAAGAAGTCCTCAAAAGAGCATTTTATAGAATTTTCCGCAATGACCATTGTTTAAAAAGTCCTCAAAGAGTGGATGTTTCTAAGAAGTTCGAAAAAGGTCAATATTAAAAGGTTTTGGTCTATACCATTGTTTACAAAGTCCTCAAGACATGTTGAGTGTATCATTGCTTATAAAATGTTCTAAAAGGATCAATGTTAAGAATTGCTTGTCTTTCATTATCAATGTTTACAAAACCCTGTAAGCATGTTATCAAGTATCATTGTTTTAAGAAGTTTAAAAAGATCAATGTTAAGAATTGCTTGTCACTCATTATCATTGTTTACAAAGCCCTATAAACATATTGGGTGTATCATTGTTTTTAAGAAGATCTCAAGAGATCATTGTTATATACATGTGTTCTCAGTCATCATCTTCAAGGACAATGCTTCTATTTAAATTTTTTTTTAGCCCATGATAGATAAGACCCTCACTTAATATTACTTTCTGCATTTTTCTAACTTCTGTAATATTGTGCTCAACAGAATATTCCTGAAATGGTAGTTTAAATAGGGGAACACTAATTTAACTAATGAACTTCAATATATCTTGTTATCTGAAACTCGGATAAGTTGTTTCCTTGGATAAATTGAAGTGACAATGTAGCCTGTTCATAGTAATTGCCAGCAAATACTTATTCAAACTAAAATATTAGAGCCCACACCTTCACCACAAGAAAGTTCAAATGTACCACAAAAAAATGTTCCCAAAATAACAATTCAAACTAAAATATTAGAGCCCACACCTTCACCACAAGAAAGTTCAAATGTACCACAAGAAAATGTTCCCAAAATAACAAAGTTATTATTTCAGAATTATTTTGGTTATATTAATTAATAGGGGTGTAACCAGAAAATGGATTATTCCACTAATTAGGGTGTATTCAATAAATGGAATACTCCACTTATTAGGGGTGTATTCAATAAATGGAATACTCCACTTATTAGGGGTGTATACAATAAATGGAATATTCCACTTATTAGGGGTGTATCAAATAAATGGAATATTCCACATAATAATATTATGTTATGGTTAGTAAACATGACAACACCTGACATGCAAAATAGTTCATGTCCAGCGACAGTTATCTTCAGCCTCTAAAATAAAAGTAAAATTATTAATTTAAATATAGACATATATCACAAATACAACAATTAATAGATGTATATGATGACTTTCTACAAATATTCGTGTTGGATGAAAGAAACAATTCTCTCTTAGATGGACATCCTAGCATTTGATAATTGAAGGAGGTGAAGCCAGCAAGTATCCTCGGGATTTTACCTCTATTTCAATGGAAAATTTGAATTATATTTTTATAATTTAAAAAAATTTGTCATATATAATTAGAAGAAAATCAAAATAGAGATCTGATTTAGTGTCAAAAAGGACTAGATGTGAATTGATTTACCATATACAGCTTGTGTTTATAGATATCAAATAATTAATTAACATTGCAATCTATGTAGAATCCCGAGATATTAAATTCAAATAAAATGAAATCAAATACTATTATGCACTTCATCCAGTTCACAAAAATATTCTGAAAGCCATTGTGAAAATTGTGCAATCTTAAATGTCAGCGCTGAATCTAGGTTGATGTTTAATACATGTACCCAACAAAGAAGATACATTTTTCAGTCGAAGATAAAATTTAATCTAAAAAGTCAACTTCTAGATTCAGCACTTAACGTGTTTGTACATCAAATATTTTGTTAGCCATTGAAATTGAAGATGTGAAATCTGCACATTTTACACAGTGCACAAGGTGTTGTAAATTCATAAAGAAAACCATGTGTCAACATAATATACATTAAAAGCAAGCATTAATTCATAAAATTGAATTAATGTTGAATTAAATTTGAGCAAAATTCAATAAAAAAAGTTGATGAGAAAAACATTGAACATATTATGCAATTTTTAGATTATAAAGATTTATTAAGAAATGGTGAATATTTCTTAATATTCTATAATAAGTTTGATGATTTGATAGTGTACATTTTTTTCATGGACTTTTTGTTGTAGTAGCAAGCCAATGAACGTTATGTCAACTTGTCAAAATATAGAGATTGGGTCAAAATTTAACTTTAAAAATGTTGGTTTGTTTTTTCCCAAAACCTACAATTTAATGGCAATTTAGAAAATCTGGTAACATTTATGAAGTACTGATGATTTAATTTGGTCGGCCAAGAAACATCAAACCAACATATTTTATGGATCATCTAATTCCAATTTTCTCAACAAATGGTCGAAGTATTATGAGTGGTTACTACACAAAAAAGAATTTGCTGGTGTCCATACAAACAAACATAGTAATAGTAAATCCCTTATAATAGCAAATGGTCGTGTTGCTTATTTCAGAAAAAAATGTCAATACCTTTCGGTGTCGTCTCATATCTGCATACAATTTCTTAACAAAATTGATTCAGTATTGTCCAGTTGATATATGGTTCATCTACAATGTGTGGTAATGACCATAGGTATAAATAAAACAAAACACTTCATCTTGTACCCACCCTATTTATTTTGTAGATTTTGCTTACATAACTTTTGAAATAAGAAAAACCATCATCTCACTGTACAAAAATATTTTGCTAAGAAATTCTATGGCAATGTTTTGAAAAACCAATGTGGTCGGCATATTTTGTGTGTATTTAAGTGGATTCACATTTTTGTTTTTAAATTTTAGAGTATTTATTGTGTGCAGAAGCATAAAATATTTCCCAAGACGGCATTGTACAACACTTACAAATTTAAAGCAGACACCAGCTTACGAAAATATGACTTACATTTCTGGTAACGGCAGAATTCCTTTTAATACCATTAGAACTGTTATCACTATATAATTTAATGTCCCCTTTACCTGCAGCATGATAGGTAACTTTGGTCATATCAATATGAATAGTTCTTGTTTTAGGCACATATGAAGCCAGTCTGAAAGAGAAATCATCTTTCACTTGATACATGATTTTTCTGAGAAATTGTTATAAATTAAGGGTATGAGTTCAAAACCCGCTCAGGCATTATGTGATAAAGTTTGCCAGTAACTTCTACAGGTAGGCAGTTTTCTCAGGGTATTACGGTTTCCTCCGCCAATAAAACTAACTGCCTCGATATCACTGAAATATTGTGGAAAGTGGCATTAAGCACCATACCCCCCACCCCCATTTTATAGAAATTTCTATATTACTACAGTAAAAGCTTCTTTCAAATGAATCTGAAATATTATTTTTTTTTCAATAAAGTGTTGAAATAAACAGAAATGTATAACAATAATAAAAGTGCTGTTCCTTTACTTTAAATTGTGTAATGTTAGATTGTCTCTCACGTTCATTTAAATCCATATCCTTTCTTACTTATTCATGATGCTTTAAACATTGTTTTTCGAGAAACAACAGATCTGGGGTTTTCTACGGGTACTCCTATTTCCTCCACCAATAAAACTGGCCACCACGATATAACTGAAATATTGTTGAAAGTGGCGTTAAACACCATAAACCAACCATAACCCCTGTTTTTGGTTTTTCTTTGTTGTTTTGTTATGTTTATAACCATCCTCTTCTAATCTGTCATAAAGCTGCTTACTACAGACCAATACAATTGTGCTTTACAATTGTTGGCTGTAAAACAAAATTACAATGTACACCCTTATCATTAAAAACTTTTAAAACTAGAATTCCCTTTTAATTCTGAAGAGCACATAGTATCCATACAAATTTAAAGAGGTTCCTTTTACATTTTTACTCAGTAAAA
>MJUT01001581.1:147246-162519 GCA_002080005.1 Gigantidas platifrons | reverse complement strand
ATGTATCACTCTTCTTAGTGATACTGATACAGTACAGTCAGAGACATAGCGTGATTAATCACTGTGATAGATGTATCACTCTTCTTAGTGATACTGATACAGTACACTCAAGAGACATAGTGTGATTAATCACTGTGATAGATGTATCACTCTTCTTAGTGATACTGATCTAGTACAGTCAAAGACATAGTGTGATTAATCACTGTGATAGATATATCACTCTTCTTAGTGATACTGATACAGTACAGTCAGAGACATAGTGTGATTAATCACTGTGATAAATGTATCACTCTTCTTAGTGATACTGATACAGTACAGTCAGAGACATAGTGTGATTAATCACTGTGATAGACGTATCACTCTTCTTAGTGATACTGATACAGTACAGTCAGAGACATAGCGTGATTAATCACTGTGATAGACGTATCACTCTTCTTAGTGATACTGATACAGTACAGTCAGAGACATAGCGTGATTAATCACTGTGATAGATGTATCACTCTTCTTAGTGATACTGATACAGTACAGTCAGAGACATAGTGTGATTAATCACTGTGATAGATGTATCACTCTTCTTAGTGATACTGATACAGTACAGTCAGAGACATAGTGTGATTAATCACTGTGATAGATCTATCACTCTTCTTAGTGATACTGATATATCTGTTGGCCTGTTTAATCTATTTACTTATTGGGTTAATTGATTGATACTTATTGGGGTATAGAAAGTAACACTAAATGTAAAAAGAAATTTTGAAGACATATTCAATAGAAAAAAAAGATATATCCAAATCGAAGATGAGCGATACATCTATCACAGTAATTGATCAAATATGCAATGTCTCCGACTACTGTATGCTAAACGTTTTAGTTAAATCTACAGTTTGTTTACTTACTTTGGCCATTGTGGTCCACATACTGTATACCTACAGTTCTGTGAACAACCTCTTGTAAATGGATTATGACCTCCTCGAAATTTACCAGTCACCTAAAAATAACCAATAAAAATCAGTGATTTATTGTTTGTACCAGAACAAAATTATTGTAAAAATGTTCAGACATGTAATAGAATAAAATTACCATGACAACCGAAACTGTATTAAGTGCTGTTTCAGAATCAGATACGGTGATATCATTATTAATCGTGGCGTTCTAATTTTCGCTAATTTCGTGATCCACAGTGATTAGGATTAAAATTTTAATAATGGGACATTTTCTATTGACATTCAGAATTTCAATGGGCCATTCTTTAACATTCTTTGTAAATATTTCTGATTTCAATGGGACATTTTCAGATGGAATGTGATAAATGGCACATGGCCCCCTCTAATCCCAATCACTGGATCCACTTAAACCACTAAAATTAAAATCCAACGAAATTCAATTTTCTCATTGATTGCTGCCTGTAATGCTTGAAATCACGAATTCAAGAACCCATAGATCAATGCATTTTGTAGTAACTACGAAAATTGGTGTCAAAAATAAAAGTACTTTCACAGTAAACGCATCACCCAAATTTTTAAATGTCAGTTAACATTGAGGATAACCATCCATAGCAAATAATTAACCATTCCAGATCTTATTTCTCTCCCCCCAATATTCAAAATAGAATAATACAACTGTTAATGAAACCAAAACAATGTTTGCACTATGTATTTATGTGTTTAGCTATTGAAAAACAACAAACGGAAGACAAGTGTAACAATCAACTAGCCATACTGAAAGAGGATACCTCCAAACCCTCCTGTATAGTCATTTCTATAACAGCATTTAAATCTTGGGTCAGGGGGCTTAACCTAAATTTCAACAATATTTCAGCTACATCGTGGCGGTCAGTTTTATTGGTGGAGGAAACTGTAGTACCCAGAGAAAACCATCAACCTTCCGCAAGTCACGGACAAACTTTATCACATAATGTTGAATCAAGTACACCTCGTCTGAGTGGGTTTCGAACATTAGTGGTGATTGGCATAGATTGAATAGATAATGCCATAAAATCACGACCATGACAGTCCTTTTTTCTTGGTTATAGAAACAAACTGAATTCATTTGTCTAAAATGGATGTCTAAATAAATTCAAATTGAAATATCGATATATCAATTAAAGAATGTAATATTATTTTCTAGTCCCATAAAAGTTGGTTTGTTTGCTTTTTTTTTTATGTTCTAGTACACATAAAAGTAAAACTTACCTGTTTTTTCATGCTTTAGTACATGTAAAATTAAAATTAGATTTAAGCTTACCTGTTCATTTGTAGTTCTACCTCGAGATACTAATACCATATGAAATCCCATCAGACCTCCAACAGGAAATAATAATAAACCAATAAGAATCATTTCTACAATACTGACACAGCTGTTAAGGTTCATTTTACTTTCTCGTTAATTGTACTTTCAATTTCATTTTTAAGTTTTATTAACTAGGATTGGAGTGTAACTAAGGCCATCCATGAAATAAATTTGGTTTACTGTTCCTTGACCGACCCTCTAAAATGGACCATTACCCAAAATATTTTATCAAAACATTTTTCTAAAATATTTTGAGTAATTTCTCTGTATTAAGATAAGAAGAGTTTGAAGATGCCGAAGAGGAATCAGAATCCATAAAACCAAATAAGATACGACAACAAACTGGACAAAGAGGAATCAGAATCCGTAAAACCAAATAAGATACGACAACAAACTGGACAAAGGTAATAGAACAAATACCAATCTACAAAACACTACAAAGTCAACTAAAGATCGTCCTTTTTTATAAAGTTGAAAGAAAATAAATAATTTGCTCACCCATTTAAAAAATCTGAAGTTGGATTACAGTAAACCAGCATTTCATTTAGAATGGCTTCAAACAAACAACCTAATACAATTTTTTAAAGTTTTTTTTTAACAGAATATTATAATTTTTTCATATATGTTTAATGTTTTGTACAAATTTATACATCTCTGTCTTATGTCATTTATTATTGTTAGTACATTGTCTTATTACTGTTTGATGTACGCCAACATGTGGTTAATTCATCAATAAAACTATTTGATTTGATTTGATTTGATAACACAAAACAGATGGCAAACATGTTTTTGCTAAAAGGAAAGTAAGAATTTTTACACCTTTTTAATTGATTTTGAAAGGAAAGAAATAAACTTTGCACCTTTCAATCAATTTCTATTAACAATTAATGACTGAGAATAGAATATTGATAACCTTATCTACTAGATGGTTAAACAACTGTGAAGGAGTGATTATAAATAACTGAGGAATCAAACCGACAAAAGGGTGCTAATTATATGTAGGGGATTCTACATTACACACTAAACTAACTATTACAGAAAACTGTTAATCAGTGTATCACATTACTGAGGCTGGGATTTTCCTTTACGGTTAAATGTTTTTTTTGCACTACATTGTACATATAGTGTCTTATATGGACTTGACGAAATTTGTCGAGATTCGTCAAGAAGGTATTTCTAGCTACCGTTAGCGTTAAATTGAAATATAATTTTAACGTTACCGTTATTTTGAGCAAAAATTTACCAGGGTTCACAAAATTGAATATGTGTTTGGTGGTCCTAGTGAACAAAATGTCAGTCTTCATTAATTTTCTAATGCAAAATACCAATCTTGTGTCAGTCCTTAGCAAAATCTGCCCAAATTTTGCTGGTCATCTCTGACAGGAATGACGAATTTTGCAAACTTTTGATTTACAGTGAATCATTTTGCATCTTATTCCATTACTATTATCACTCCTCTAGTTTAATATACAATCAATGTTATATATATGATTTATCAAGGATACGATATTATATTTCCTTTTTCTCCTATATCGTCCTTATTTTTGAGCACATATAAAAGTGAAAATGCAAATATGCTTAACATATGTATAAACAGTGATATAAGAAATAAAAAGAAATATCTGTAATTTCTTTTTCCTATACAATTGTTCACCCACGGACAATGATGATCAAAAGTCTGAAAAAGAAAAAAAAAACATTGGTCACATATATACATGTATGCAATACACATACAGAGTCATGTGAACTAAATTAATTATCGACATCTTTACTAATAATATCACTGGGTCAATACATATACCTCTGAGTCTCTGAGGGTATTCAACATTCAGTAGTCAGAGACTCGGCACTGATATGGTTTATTAGATATAGTCAAATCTGCCCATGCAGTCACCTATATTAAGAGGTCACCTTTTTATTGTCCTGTCATAGAACATTTCATATGAATTTAACCTCTTTTAAGAGGTCACCTGTCTTATAGGGTCACTTTTTCTAGGTCCCAAGGGCGACCTCTTAATACAGGTTTAACTGTATATTTATTATTGAAATTTACAGTTCTTTCTCTCCAATATTTTAAAATTACTTCACATCTTTTGACTTTGAGTGTACAGTTTATCCTGAAATATGTAGCATCACGTGCATACACTAAATAAATGTTTTTTATTACAAGTTGACTAAATGTCTTGCTTTGCCTTTGTATTCTGGCAGATTCCTCTAGAAATAAATACAGTCATTATCATATGTACTCTGGTACTCCGTTTCCTCCACCAATAAACTAACTACCATGATATAACTGAAATATTATTGCAAGTGGCATTAAACACCATAACCTAACCATAACCCCCTTCTTTCAATCTAACTCAGATGCATTTGAGTTGTTTCCTTGAATAAGTAAAAATTTGGTTCATAGTAGAATTTAGAATAATTTATTCCTATGAATTTGAACATTTTGAAGTAAAATCATCCATTACTTAAACTTTGACCGAACAAGGATTGTCATGTATGATGTACTTTGTATATCAATTGTTTGGAGAAATAAATTGGATATTTATCTCCCGATTCAATGTTTACATACAATGTATATAAATAGGTAAATCCTGTATTTTATATTACACACCATATAAAATTAAATTCTATAAACTCTAAAAATACCATTAAAATTATACAACAAGAAATAAACCCACCAAGAAACACAAACACAGTAAGTTCTAAATTAAAAAAACAATTGTAATTTACAGACTTGCCAGTTTTATCACTCGATCTGCAGTATAGAAATCTATACATTGTAATTTACAGACTTGCCAGTTTTATCACTCGATCCGCAGCATAGAAATCTATAAATTTTGTACATTACCCATTAAAAAGCACTAAATACAATAGTTAATTTTTTTTTTTTATTGAAACTGCAATAATTCTTTTTTGGGTAGGGTCTCACACTGTTTTGGTAGGTTGGTGAGTAACAAACAAACATTTCCATTTTAGGCCATAAATTAACATTTTGTTTTCTATATTTGGATTAATAATAATGATACTTTCTAGAGAACACTTTCTTTTTTAATAAATCATATATGTAAGCTAAAAATGATCTTCGTTATCAATGATATATTTTCGACCATCTTGAAAATAACATTTATTTCACTGCCTTTTTTTACTTGAGAATACTACTCGTTTTTCAAATGACAATTTTTATTGTTTGATGAATGTGGTTGATGTCAGGCCATCCATAGAAAAATGTTGGGTTCCTGTTTTGGGACTGACCTTCCAAAATAGACTTGACCCAGAGAATTTCACTAGGATTTTTGTACTTTTTTTTCCTGTTTTTAGAATGTTTTTATAACAAACAAGAAATGTGTGCATCACAAAATACGCCTGTCTATATAAAATGACTCTGCTATCAAAAATTCTATTTATAGTAACAGTGACCTAATGACCCCAAAATAAATAGGGTTCTTCCCCTTCCACAGGGGAATCATGTGGCCAAGTTTGGTAAAGATCCAATATACAGAACTAAAGTTATCATGCGGAAACGACCTTGTCAAAAATTATATTTATAGTAATGGTGACCTTGACCTTTGACCTAATGACCCCAAAATAAATGGGGTTCTTCCCCTTCCAGAGGGAAATCGTGTGGCCAAGTTTGGTAAAGATCCAATATACAGAACTAAAGTTATCGTGCGGAAACCTGTGTGGACGCCCACGCGCCATACCCAATCACATAATACGGCCCGTCTAGAGACGGGCGTATAAAAATGAAGGCATTCTGTTACTGAAAATCTTATGATGTAATAAATATGTCATGGCACTTAATAAATGAGATTTTAAAAATGAAAATCGTCAATCATCTTGCAGTACATATTACCGAAAAATGCATTTGTAGCTTGAAATTATACAACATGCAACCAATAAATTTGAATTTCTAGTGTAAACAAAAATTTCTTAATAAATTGTGTATAATCTATTTTTGTTTTGTTTTTGTTTGTTAATATACAATATATATATTTTTACTATCTCAGTGTATGAAACGCTTTTGTCTCTTATCTCACCATTTTGGCTAGTTGCTTCAAAATTGTACTTGCCAAATTAGAATTGCACTTGCCAAGTTTGGCCAGTGGGTAGATATTTCTACTCGTCAATGATCTAATGCAAATATTTTACATGAGAAATAGTAACAAAAGATTTATAACATCTTTATTCATTCTGCATACAAATCAGTTAAAAAGTTAATTGCTGCAAAATCCAACCCGACTTGAATATTATGATTTTTTAACATTTACCTTTTTACCATACCCAAACCCAATTTTATTTGATATCATCAAATTTTACTCTACCGAATCCGTATTTAAGATAATCTGAATCGTTTGCATTGAACTTTGGGAGGTATATATTAATTCTATTTGATCCCAGTTTGGATTTTGGACTAGGACGCCATCTTTTAGCGTTTTCTATCAATTAGAGAAATCAATATGGCAGACGTGAACCATTGCACCGCTAGTCCTATCAACGATTTTGAAGGATTTCTTCACATCTTTTATTGTTGAATCAAAAATTTTATGGAATCATAGACTGAGAAACTACTTCGTCAAGTTGGTTGACAAGGGCAAGTGCAAAATAATCGGAACTCGCCTCACGATGTTCGGTCGCCGGATTGTCGAGTTATTACCCTTATTTCTTACACAAACTTACTCGTCAAATTTTTTTCTCTTCTCACTTTTGGCGAGTGGTGGTTTCTTTCACTGCTATCTTGGATTTTTTTTTGAGAGAAATCTTCCATCAAGATGTGAGATGTGATAAAAAGTCCATTTCAAGCAAAACAAATCAATGATTTTGAACCTCATTAAAATGTCACATCAAAAACATTGATATTTTGTTCAATATCATGATAGTGGCTTGATAATAGACATTATCGAATGTGAAGATCAAAAAGAAAATGCAAAATCATCGATAAAACTTACTTCTATACATTTATTACAGACACTACAATGTGAGCACCTAGGAGGTCTATAAAACTGACACGTCGTACACCACTTCATCCGTACTGTTATACCCTTTATTTCTACATTCTTGTATAAAGGGGCTCGGAAATCTTCATCTTTTACTTCATCTTCATGCGCTACAAAAAAAAAAATCGCAAATATTAAAATAACATCGCTACAATATTGCAAGAAAACTGAAGCCGAGGTCCCGGAACACAGAATGAACAAATAATTTCTGGGGGTTATGGTGTTTAACACCACTTTCACCAATAGTAAAACCTGCTCTTGTGGTTACCTCTAGTCTATTAAGCAGTCTTCTGTATTAAAAGGTCACCTTTTTCTTGTCCCGTCATATGAATTGAACGTTTTTTAAGAGGTCACCTGTCTTATAAGACCACTTTTTCTTTGTCCCAATGGTGACCTCTTAATACAGGTTTGACTGTATTTCAGTCTTATCGTGGCAGTCAGCTCTATTGGTAGAGGAAACCCGAGTACTCTGAGAAAAACACTGACCTGCTGCAAGTCATTGACAAACTTTATTACATAATGTTGTATGGAGTACACCTCGCCATGATAAATTAAGATTTTGTTCCCACATGAAGTCTTCCTCCTTTCAACACCAAAATTGAAAAATATCCTATCTAAATATAAACATATGTGCCATGAGTGCATGATATGCCCGTCCTCTAACAGTTGCAGTAAAATCCGAAAACATGCCCATTGTATCAAGTTTTATAAATCTAGAAAGTCAAATGTGGAAATCTTCAAAACCTAAATAGAGGTTATAATTCTGATCAATATTGATACTGCATAAAAATTAGGTAAAGGCAAACATTTAAGTAAATGTATGAAATATGGAAAAAGACTTTTTTCATGAACAAAGTCCAATTATGTGGAATGGCATAATGGGAAACCTTCAAAATCAAAAGGTTCCTTACCTTTATCACTCAGAAGGCTTTTGTAAAAAATATTTTTATTCACCTTGGTCAAATTTTGTGAAAGCAAAGAGTTTTTGTTGACTGTGTGGATAGATGGATGACAGTATAGCATAACACATCTGTTGGAACTATTTTTCTAGTGTGCAAACAAGACTTTAATTTCTATAAGAGGTATAACTCTTAAAAATGGCCCCCAAAAAAATGTCATTTAAACTTGTGACTGAAAATTCTCCATTATGTTCGTGTGCAAATATATTTGGGTTGAATTGCTCTGGAATAACATGCATTGATGAGCACCCACCCCCATAAAACAGACAGGAATGTAATTAAATATGGCTTACCTCTAGGATAAATTCCTGGGTCCATAAATGTGGCAAGGCCAAAGTTGGCTACTACAAATATGGTCACAATTCCTTGGTATATTGGTATACCGATTGAAACCGCTTCCAGTAGAAAAGGACATCTGAAATTATAAGATGATATTAGTAAAGATGGAAGTTTCTAAGACAATGAAATACTAATACTACATTTACACTGTATTGTTTTAATTTTTTTCAGACAAATTATGGAATTTAATGACAAAACTACTCAATGTAATGAGTAGAAATTTGTGATATGAAGAAAATATTTGGTGGTGAAGCCAAGAAAGATCCTTGGGATTCTACAGAGACTTCAATGGCTACTACATGTATGTTGATTGGTTGGTTTATTTAGATTCTAGAAAATGTTTCAAAAGCTATTAATAAAAAAATATGGGAAAGGGTTTGAGTTTAGGGATTTATGGTGTTTAATGCCACTTTCAACAATATTCCATTTATATCGTGGCGGTCAGTTTTATTGGTGAAGGAAACCGGAGGACCCGAAGAAAGTAAGTCAATTGCAAACTTTATCACATAATGTTGTACACCTCGCCCTGAGCAGGAGTCGAATTCTATATTATAAAAATGTGAAATTGAGGTAAAATCCTGAGGATACAGCACATGTTGGCTTCAACTCCTTGGAAAAGATTAAGTTAAATTGAATGTGTTATTCTCGAATTCTAGACACTTCGGCACCGGGACAATTCGGCACCAATGTGAGACATTTTGGCACCAAGACAAATCGGCACCCGGACAATTCGGCACCTCAAAAAGACAAATCGGCACTTTTTTTTCTTTGATTTTACGTACAAAACTTCCAATAGCCTTGAACCAATTCCAAATTTTCGGAAAAGATCCTGATCATGCCGATTCTAATCCTGATCCACGTTTAGTTATTGATGAAAAGAAACGGCTCATATTATTTGTCTTCTTCACTCCAATGTTAACCCTACGGAATACTTGTGGAAAATCCCCCGTTTAAATTACTGCACCGAGTCTGTTGTTTATGGAATTTACGCCAGGTATGACATTTATATAAAAAGTAAGTCATAGGAGTGCATGCATAAACACTTCACATTTCTTGTCCTCAATTTTCGAAATGCTTTTGGTCTTAATTAAGAGAGTTAATAATGGCTTCTTTTAAAGAATTATTTAAATCAATTATGTTTTGAATGCATTTAAACGATCACTGATGTTTTTTTTTTTAACTTTCTTTGATTTAAAAAAAAAAGCTAATCACGTTTGTTTGAAAGAAAATGCGGTACCGATTTGTCCTGATACCGAACTGTCTTGGTGCCGAACTGTCTTGTTACCGTTATTCTCTCTTGTCAGTTTGTGTCCAATCTGTACAAATTAAACCAGGGCTGGTTAACTTGTACAACGTGTTCACGCCACGATATGGCTAAAATATTACTAAAGTTGGTGTTAAACACCAATCTGCAATCAATCATGTACAACGAAATGACCAAATCATGTTTTACATGCATGAACACTTCAATTAGTTAAGTTCACACTTTAAATCTACATATATATAGTAACAAGATCTCAGTGATATGCCTTAGACATCATTCCAAAAAAAAAATATACGCCGATCGTTCAAAAAACTACAATAAATGATGAAAACCTTCCCTTTTTCTGGATCTTAAAAAGGGGGGTGTGCATACTTACACGAAGGCAAAGAAAATTCCAGTTGCTCCCAGGAGTATACTCCAGGCACAAGTTGCCGGGATTATTTTGGTAGAAAATTCGCATCGTGACATTGTATTATTAAGGGTTTATAAAGGGTTATTAGCCTGAATTATTAACCAACAAAACAAAGATGGCATTCCTAATCCTCATTTGGACCGATCCACAACAGAGTAAACTGATTACACAGAATGAAGTTCATTAACATAGGTATCATTTTATTTTGCAAGGACATAAAAGGATTATATCATAAGAATTCTCAATTTCATGTATTTCATATATTCAAGTGAAAAGAGCATACACCTAACCGATAAACATCAACCGAAAATATAAAATCGGAACACCGCGTATAGATATAATAAATTAGTTCGCAGCAAAGGATTGTGGTCCGTCTGCTCATGAACTTCCGCTTTCGATTCACTCTAAATTTTGGTCTGATTCTTGGTGATCGAGGAATTTGAATATGTTATCGTGACATTATGACTGTACCATATTTTCAATTAATGCGAAGTTTGCACTTTAAGACCAACAATGTTTAATTCTTTAGTAATTATTTAGAACTTAATTTAACATCTCGACTTGCGTAACTTGCGTGTTTTGAGAAGGAAATGGGAAACCAACATTCACACAGTGATCATCATAGAAAATCTTCAGAATCAGAGGTGGATTCAGCAGGTCCTCAAGGGTCTAAAAAGAACCCATCATGTCTAACAAAACTGTTTGAGGTAATATATTTTGACTATACTATCAGTCTTTCCCAAGGTGTTTTTACTTTTACAGGACATTCGGGCTGGTAATAGAAACAAATTTACCAGACCGAAAAAAATTGACAGTCAAAGATACTTACAAAATGTTAATAATTTTGTGCTTGTGGTATCTGATCAGTTAATTCCAGTTATTCTAAGTGCAGACAAGACGATGAAGAGACAAAGAATGATTCTTTTCCCCAGAGCATGAAGCAAACCCTTTTATCAAATATTTATTTCTGTCTACATGTTTTTTGACTATAGGAGTCTTGCATACCTGTGGTTTTTTTTTTAACAAGTACCCTCCCCCTTTTTTTCCTTTTGAAATATGACTGTGATCTAATGTCACCCAAATGGTAATAACTCATATTTGTGTTATCTTCAGCAGGAGAAAGATGTCTGCAAATTATCTGAACTTTCTTCAACTATATTTCGCTAGAACCTAGTAATATTAATATATCACAAACGTATATTTTTATTGTCATGAACACTGGCAGTCAAAAATGTATTTATTATTTGTCAGACCTTAAATCAGATTGCAACAATTGAATAAAGTTACTGTAGTTCAAAGTCTATTTTTTTAATTGCATAGGCATTTACGTTTACACATGGACTACTGCAAGCTAAGGTTGCACTTTTTAAAGGATATTGTGTAATTGATCAGCAAATGATATGTTGCAATATAAAATAAATGAATGATATGTTTAAACTTGGTGCATTATGGGGTTTATACAATAGATAACTTTCAATGGTCTATTATGAACGGTTATGGAAATACAGGCTCATACATACCCAAAATTTGCCAAAAAATGCTTGTTACAAGTGGCCACTTCAAATTTTCCCCATTTTTAAAGGTGTAGTACATTTTTCTCTCAGGAATAACAAAGTTAAAGTCAGCTTCAGTTTATAGAGAATTTTCTCTAGTTTCTGTTGGTATATAACATGTACTGTAGCACTTCAATATAATATCATTATCAGAGAAGATGTTAACTGAAATATGATGGTATGTAATCGTTTTTAACAAAATAGTCATTCATAAGATTAACAAGGAATTATATGGAGTCATCTTCTTATTTATCTACATTATATACAGTTAATCTTTTGTTGAGAGTGTGAGGAAGAATTATGACAAAAAAGAATGGAGAGAATTCTGATCATTTTTTTAATTCAAGTCTTCAAAGTTTGAAAAGACATTTTCCGAAACCCATGCTGTCTCATACGTAAGCCATATTTCCATGAAAAGTACATACTTGAAATATAAGATCTCATTTTTTACTTGAATGGTATCAAGGTACCTAAGTATAAATAACTTTGGTTTTGACTATCACCAATTAATGTAGACAAGACAAGACATCAAAGTCAATCTGAAACGTCCCATGCGTAACACTTTTTTTTGTCCCATACAATGTACGTAAGGTAGAAAATTTTCTCCTAAATTCCTTTACTGACTTGCATTCTTTGCATCATTACATCTCTAATACACTAATGACTACATAAACATAGGTTTAACTCCTTATATCCATCCAAAAAGTTGTTGATAGAGATGTAAGAGTGTTTGTTCTTTCTCCCCAAGCTTAACAAAATATTACCATTTTGTCAAGAATAAGCTAAATAAACAGTCACATTTGTAAAAAAGTAGAAAACTAATAAATAAGAATACATTGCATTACTTTCTAAATTAAATGTAAGTGAAATCCACAACAAAATAAATATTGCAAACTTTTGTCCCATACGTAAGATGTTGGGATTACACTATATAGTCCTATATGTGACAAAAAATATCAGGTTTTTCTTGTAAGAATGTGTCAAATGCTACAATTTTAATTATGAATACTATACAATGTGTTGACTACTTAGTTAAATCAGCTTAGTCAGTCTAAAATTTGTTAATTCTTTGCAAGAAACATGAATTGGCATTGGTATTTGCTTATTTTTTGGTAAAAGAATAGTTGTCTGGTGATCCAATGCTGATTGTTTCATATAAAATTAACTTAAAGGGTCTAATATACTATTTCTACCACCTGACTACTCTGAAACACTTGGAAAATTTAAATACGATGTTTCTGAATTATTGAATTTTACTTCTGTATATGGGCTATAAAATCTTACGTATGGAACAAAATTGTAAAAAGTATTATTTTATACTTGTAAAAATGAGTCAAAAGCTACAATTTTAATTCTGAACACTATACAAAATGTAGACTTCATAATGTAATCAGCTTATTCAGTAACAAATGTGTTTATTTTTTGCAAGAAACAGGAGTTAAAATATATGTGTTGTTTCTTTTAAGGCAAAAAATGATGTCTTTGGTGATTCTTTCTCATCGTTTTTATATCAAATTTATGTAAAAGGTTTAGTTTACAATTTTCATCCCCTTATTTCTTTGAAACAATTGGAAGATTTTAATATAGAATGTTATTGTTTCACTTAATTTTACTAAACATGGTCAATTACGTATGGAACAAGAATATGGAAAATCAAACATTTTAGAAATAGTCTATTGTGAAATTTATGTATCAGATATCTTAATAATATTTTTCATTGGTTAAAAGAATAGTAAAATTTCATAATCACTATGTTAAATGAAGAATAGTTTTGCTTTTGTGATTTTTAAAGAGAAAAAATCAACAATTTTTTCAATTATTTTGAGGCAGCTTGAAAAATGGGAAAATTATAAAAAGATATCTTACCAGAAAGCCCTGGTTGTTCTATAGTGTTGGAAGCAAGCTAGTTCTGATTTGAAAATATGATAAAACAATTGATAAAGTCTTTAGAGGGAAAAAAATGTAATAATCATTTAAGTGATTGTCCCATACGTACAGATTGTTTGACAGCATTATCTTTAAATATATTTTTTCAATCAAAATGATGGAAGCTATCCCTGATCAGTTGGAATCTTGTAGGTATGATGTTTGTGTTCAAAAACAATTAAGATTTGGAATGATTAAAGGTGTTTCATTTTTCACCCTAAGTGGCCACTAAAAGTGCAACCTTAGCTTGCAGTAGTCCACATGTATGTATGTCAATAAACAGTTCCTATAGATCGTAATATTAACCTGGTGTCAAGTATAAAATATCAATGTGGATGGATAAAAATGTGAAACGTCCCCGTGCATTTTAATGAATTTGGAATGGCCAACACTTGCAAATGTGAACATATTAAACATGAGTACTACATGTATGTTTTATGTCACAGAAATGAGAAAAAATTTAATCAAAAGTTCGTTTTGCTGAAAGTAGCTTTGGACAAAAAGTTCGGTCAACATTTCCCATAGCACAATGTCGGGTTGCGTCCCCTTTAAAATGGCGCCAATATTGTTTATTATTGAACGAAATAAAATAAATCTAGGCCTCAATAGTGAACAATACCATCATCATCAATGACTTTCTGATGAACTACATAAAATATTTTCTTACCGACAAAGAGCAGATCGTGGCAGTACTAAAACATGAGAAATACAGTTGTAGATAATTACTGAATCGGTCGTCAGACTTTCGTTCCGGTAAACATTATCGGACCATACTGATTTTTACCAGCCATGTCCGACGATCCTTCGGAAAGACTGTACTATTACTAAAACTTCAGTTAAAAAAGTCATGATAATGAATGTCAATGATGAATCATTGAATGACATTCGAAATGTCACTGTGTAACAAAATATGTTTTTAAAAGTCATCAGTTTTGTGTTATAGTATGCTGGATGTATTCCGACATATCGAAATATGTCGGACCTGACAGGTAAAAATCAAGCCGGTCCGACGATGTTTTCAGCATGTCTGTCCGAAAGTCCGGTAAAAGTTTGTTCTCTATTCCGGTCAGGAAACAATTTTCTTTTTGTCAGTCCGTCAAACAGTGTCTTTAAAAGTCGATCTTTCTTGCAATAGCATGTATATTTCTTTAAATAAGCGTTTTCTGTGAATAACTAAACTTGACCATTGCGTAATCCTAATCGAGTAACTTCCCGTAAAGAAATATAATTCGCCCCAAAGTTTAGATCGGCATTCGACTAGATCGGTCTTTAAAATAAACCAAAACGGTTATCATTTTCACTATTTGTATTTTGAAAATATATATTCGTAAGTTTCTTTAGATTGATAAAGTTCGTATTCTTCATTAAATATGTTCATAAAACCTAATTTCTTGGTACATTGTCATTTGTAAAAAAAAATTGTAACTTAATGGTCCGACATGGTTAGGTACGAAAGATTCATGATTTGAGAAATACAATACGGACGAACCGGAAACCGAAGGAAAATGTGTTGCCAAAAACACATTTGAAT
>MJUT01001581.1:134010-147113 GCA_002080005.1 Gigantidas platifrons | reverse complement strand
GGGGGGGGGTGAATTTAATGTCTGGACAGAATTTTTTTCCACAACAAATCATAATTTTTTTTCCACAAAGACATTGATGATGATTATGAAGATGAGTGTTATGTTTGGGTTTTTTAATTTTGAGCAAATATTGAGAATGTCAGGAAATATGATGAATACCTAAAAAATTATTCTTGAAGTAAACATGCTAAACAAATAAATGAGTTTTTAATGGTGATGCAGAATATGTGGTTGCATTTTAGGTTTTTATTTGGTCAGACAAATTTTCTTTCGGTCAGACAGTTTTTTTTAAATTGTCTGACCGAATGTCAGACAAGTTGTCTTGGATTTTCGATATGTCTGTGTATTCACAATCTTTTACTAGTGCACACAAATTTCTATTTTTGATTAATGTTTAGTTGATCTTTATCATTCATTGTCATTGAAACACATGTTATCCCTATTGACCCTAATCTTGTTGAGATTAATGTTATCCCCTGCAAGATTTTTATAACATATTTACATTTTGTTAAAAGCAAGATTAATTACTGTCAGAACGATTTTGTTGACACATCTGGATATAATTAACAGTACTAAGATCATGACGTCCGAAATGAAAGTGAGAGCTTGGATGGTTCTATAAGGTGTTAATTTCTGACCACAAGCTTAATAACAATTTTGTTTATAAATGGCAGAAGGGAGAAAGAATTCAGCAATTCTGATTAGGTCAGTCGGACGTTAAATACCCATAACTTGACTTAGAATTCAGCTCAATTTCAGTGTTTCAATATTTTCTCTTGAATCAATGCAGTTTTCAATCTTTTAACCTATTATTTTAGGGCTCTAGTATCTTAAGTATCCATGGTATAATTCACTTTTGTCTACATATAGATTTAGAATGCAAAAATGTATCAATTATGAAAAGAAAATTAAAATAGTGATGGTCAACAATTCCTCCAATATCAACTAAATGAACAAATTAAATATGAATAAACTTAAATGTGACCATTGTATCAACAATTAAAACTGTATAGCAATGTACATTGTAGGATTATGTATATGTAAGAACATGATAATCCCTGTCTTCATGAATAAGTACGAGCGAAGCGAGTACTTATCATGAAGACAGGGATTATCATGTTCTTACAAACTTAGAACATTGTAAAGTAATCAAGACAATAGAATTTTGCCTTGGGGGAAAAATGGGAAAAATCCATGGTCTTAATGATTAAGTAAGGCAAAATTCTATTGTCGAGAGTACTTTACTATGTTCTAATTCCTAGTACATTGTAGTTGTGATTTAACAGATAATTTGCTGAAAGTGACAAAAACACCAATAACAAGTGCTAGTAATTGGATTAGAATTAGTAATCAATTACACTGTATTTGTTCATTACAAATAACTAATCATAACTTATAGGAGTTTTCGCCAATCTCATTAGTGATGTCATATTCACTAATTTGCATGACAATAAACAAATACTTGGTTGGCAATAAAACAATAAAGTAATTGACAGGAAAATAACAAATTTTTAAACTTTTATAACTTTATTATTTCCAAACCAATTTTGGTTCTGTTAATTGTTTTAGAGACTTAAGAAAATTCATATTTTTTCTGTCAGTTTATATTTTTTTATTTTGATATGATAAATTCATAATTCTAATATGAAATAATGCATTTTTACACTTCAAAACTAAATAAAACAAGATTGAATTTCCAATCCTTTTATTCTGAATTTTTTTTTATCAAACCTTCAATGTGAATTAATTATTTCTATATAATTTTCACTTCTGAAAGAATTATTGAATTATCTTAAATAACAAAAAAATAATGACAATTTAAAGTTGAGTCTTCAATGAAAGACAATGGAAATTGTCCATTTCTTGCCAACCAGACAGGTAAATTCTCAAGCCTCACTGCAAACACTCCTATAATCAGAAAAAGTTGGAAACAGGAACAGTTCGCTGCATATTGTAATGTATATTAGATGAAAGAAATATATTTTTTTCCATTTGCTTTGATTTTCAAACATATTTTTCTTTTAATACATGTATTTATTACAAAGAATAATACACATTGTATAATCAAAATATTGCAATTTTATGTTCCTGTACATGTATATTTGTATATAAAATAAGGTGTATAGACATTGTATACATGTATTTGAAAACTTTCTGGGACATACATGTACATTACAGTACATATACTGTAGAAGTACATGTATCACTAATCTTGACCACCGGCCCGGTCAATACTAGTATTGACCGGTTTTTTGCTAACCCTGATTACACTTTGCCTGATATAGTCAAGACATAGGTTGGTTTTGCTGTTTGGATGGCCAGGGCATCAATTATGTTTTCATGATTGATGGTTTGATTTGTGTGTTCATGTCTAACCTAGACTTCATTTTCATTATCCATTAACACTTATGAATACACATGTATATATACAAAGTCTGTTTTCATAAATAGACCAATTCATCAGAAACCATACATCATATGCTTTAAAATCAGGAGGTACCATTTTAAATGGGAAAAAGTACCTGGTACCGTCCCTTATTGAAAGGCCTGCAAAATATTCATTTTTGCCTTAATCTTAAGAGTATCATTTTCACAAGACGTTTTCCTTATTTTTTTGGTACTTTTTTGACTTTTGATAACTTTGCACCAAATTTGAATTATTTATTTATTAAAATATCTAGACTCGGAATGTAATATACATGATGTACATTGTACAATTCTCAAAGAAGATCTTTGACAACTACCTGTGCAATTGGTGCCTATCACCACTAAAGTTGTGAATTTGAACCCTGTTCATGGGCAATCATGGGGAGGTGTACTCGATACAACATTATGAGATAAAGTTTGTCAGTGACTTTTGACAGATCAGTGGTTTTCTCTGGGTACCCGGTTTTCTCCAACAATAAAGCTAACCGCCATGATATAACTGAAATATTGTTGAAAGTGTCGTTTAACACCACAAACAAACCATATTTATGCTAAGACCTTTAAAAGTCAAGTAAAGTAAGTTTATAAGATTAACAGTCTCCTTAACAAACAGGATAAGACAATGACACCCACAAGACTTAGAGAGGTATAATCTTGTGCACTTAAGACTTTACCGTTGATACTTTTTACTAAAGATTATCGTACAACTTACAATATATGATGTACATTTTTGTAGAAACAAATAATGGAAGACTGTTGGATTATTAATATTTCTTTCCTCTACAGCACAACACCACATTATACCATATTATGTTGTTTGTACATATATACAATATACATATAGTGTCCCACAGGATGTCTGTCTTTAATAACTGTCTTTTTCCTCTTAACAGTTGTACATCTTGTAGGGCCATTGTTATTGAAATACAAACTGACAAACCTGCATACCTAAGTATCCACTTCATTGATTCTACTGACATTCAACAACCTGGCATTGGTTCACAATTTTTAGCTCACCTTGCCAAAGGCAATGTGAGCTTTTGCCATCACTTGGTGTCTGTCATCTGTCGTCCGTTAACTTTTCACATTTTAATCTTCTCCTCTGAAACCCCTCAGCCAAATGAAGTGACACTTTGTAGGAAGCATCTATGGAAGATCCTCTCTAAAGAGTGCTCATTTCGTTCCGATTCGTAAACAAACATGGCCACCACAGGCAATTCTTGTTTCTGGTTGGTCGATTTCTGCAAATCTTCTTCTCTGAAATTGCTTAGCCAATTTTGCAAATAAACCCAAACTTGGTGGGAAGCACCTATTGAAGGTTCTGTATTAAGTTTCCTCAAAGCAGAATGAAAGGTGGCGACACAGGCTCAGGCCACTGAGTCTCTAATTAACATTTAAAATTAAGAAAAAGTTCCTTTTGACCCAGGCCAAGGCCGTGATCGTAGTTTGATTGTACAACTACCTATGCAATCACTGAATCAGTGCCTATCAACGCTAAAGTTGAGAGTTTGAACCCCGTTAGATACAACATTATGTGATAAAGTTTGTCGGTGGTTTTCTCAGGATACTCGAGTTTCCTCCACCAATAAAACTAACCGTCACGATAAAACTGAAATATTGTTGAAAGTGGCTTTAATACCATACATCACTATCACCCATTGACCCATTGTGAGAAACTGAATTTCCCAAAACTTGAAACACCCTAGACTAACTTAAGACTATTGTAAACATCAGAATATCTTTCACCATAGACCTACTAAATTGTAAATAGACTTTGTCTACAGCTTATTTCACACATTGAATGATTGAATTTGAAACAAACTCTTCATACTTGTCAAAGAAATACATTTACCGGTATATTTCAAATAACATAATGAATATTTCAAAGAGTCGTCAATATTTGAAAGGTCTTATTTATCCATGCTACATGTATTTACAAAAAAAAAATGTATATGCCGGACCATGCACATATTTTTACTGTAAACTATTTTCACCAGCGACATTAGATTAAGTACACATTAAACATAAAATTAATGTTTATGAAAACACAGTGTTTTATTTATTTTACTGTTGAGTATGGTCTTATGACTACTAAATAAGCACAGAGTCACAGACAGATCGGGTAGTGCAAAATAGTGCAAAAGTAAACATTCTAAGAACAGACAAGGAAGGACATATTTATAAACATCCTTGAAACAGATATTAAAAATGATTTCATTCTATTTCTGCCAAAAATTTATAATGAATTTAATTGTTTCATAATGATATTTTTTTCTCGAAAATAAGATAATAAATGGTGGCAGCTTGACTACTCTTTATGTGTAACAGTCTCCAACAATAAAAATGCCTAAAATTTATGATTATTTATTTTTTGACACATTACAGAAAAAAAAAATGTCTTGGCTGTTTTCTTGTGTATAATGACAAAATTATTCAACATGTTACAACAGTCAACAATCAAAATATTTCAACAAATCTTTAAAGAGATTTAGATTTTGAAATTCAGCCTCATTGTCGTTAATCTTTTTTATTTTTGTTTTTCTCCATATATTTTTGAGAAAGAAAAACAAAAATTTTTACCAATAATATGGCAGTATTCATTTTTGTGAACAATTAAATATTTTCTATTCAGCTCTGATCTGACCTGAAGTGAACTATCATGTGACCTATTGTCATAATTTGTGTCTGTCGTCTGTTACATGTACATTGTACTTTTCACTTCTGGAAATTAAACCACAATTGAAAGAAAAGGGGGCAAACCTAGATGCTACGAAAGAGTAAGCAGATACCTGCTCCACTAGTGGCAAAATATTTATTAGATATTCCTCTTCAAAATTTTATGTACCGGTATTTGATGCAAATAGGACTTCAAAAATTGGCGTAAAGACAGGACATAGATAGTAGTAGAACCATAGAATTTAGAAAATGTCTAAAATATTTCTTCTCAGAATCTACAAGCTTTATCATTCCAGACTGGAACTTCATTTTAGAAGATCCTGGTACAAACTGAATACTAATGGGAAAATGAATCCATTAAAAGGAATGTGTTCCTTGTTTGTAGAAGGATATAGAAACATGTTTATGAAATGTTTATTACAGATACATTATGAAATTAACCTTTTTGTACCCAATACATGTACTGCTACATTTAAAAACCACTTATTAGGTACCATGGCAGTGAAAGCACTGCTGTTGAATTATAAGTAGTTTTATTGAATGATTTGATACAAATTCGTTTGAATAAATTAAAAAAAAAAGAGAAATTTATGTGAGTGAAGGAAATAATAAGGATGTACTAAGAGTACATACTGATAAAATTATTTACATATTTTATTACAAGCATCAGGATTGGTTGTTTATCTTACATTTGGGATACTGCAAGCTAAGGTTGCACTTTTTAAAGGATATTGTGTAATTGATCAGCAAATGATATGTTGCAATATAAAATAAATGAATGATATGTTTAAACTTGGTGCATTATGGGGTCTAAACAATAGATAACTTTCAATGGTCTATTATGAACGGTTATGGAAATACAGGCTCATACATACCCAAAATTTGCCAAAAAATGCTTGTTACGAGCGGCCACTTCATATTTTCCCCATTTTTAAAGGTGTANTACATTTTTCTCTCAGGAATAACAAAGTTAAAGTCAGCTTCAGTTTATAGAGAATTTTCTCTAGTTTCTGTTGGTATATAACATGTAGCACTTCAATATAATATAATTATCAGAGAAGATGTTAACCGAAATATGATGGTATGTAATCGTTTTTAACAAAATAGTCATTCACAAGATTAACAAGGAATTATATGGAGTCATCTTCTTATTTATCTACATTATATAGTTAATCTTTTGTTGAGAGTGTGAGGAAGAATTATGACAAAAAAGAATGGAGAGAATTCTGATCATTTTTTTAATTCAAGTCTTCAAAGTTTGAAAAGACATTTTCCGAAACCCATGCTGTCCCATACGTAAGCCATATTTCCATGAAAAGTACATATTTGAAATATAAGATCTTACTTTTTACTTGAATGGTATCAAGGTACCCAAGTATAAATAACTTTGGTTTTGACTATCACCAATTAATGTAGATAAGACAAGACATCAAAGTCAATCTGAAACGTCCCATACGTAACACTTTTTTTTGTCCCATACGTAGAAAATGTTCTCTTAAATTCCTTTACTGACTTGCATTCTTTGCATCATTACATCTCTAATACACTGATGACTACATAAACATAGGTTTAACTCCTTATATCCATCCAAAAAGTTGTTGATAGAGATGTAAGAGTGTTTGCTCTTTCTTCCCAAACTTAACAAAATATTTCTATTTTGTCAAGAATAAGCTAAATAAACAGTCACATTTGTAAAAAAGTAGAAAACTAATAAATAAGAATACATTGCATTACTTTCTAAATTAAATGTAAGTGAAATCCACAACAAAATAAATATTGCAAAATTTTGTCCCATACGTAAGATGTTGGGATTACACTATATAGTCCTATATGTGACAAAAAATATCAAGTTTTTCTTGTAAGAATGTGTCAAATGCTACAATTTTAATTATGAATACTATACAATGTGTTGACTACTTAGTTAAATCAGCTTAGTCAGTCTAAAATTTGTTAATTCTTTGCAAGAAACAAGAATTGGCATTTGTATTTGCTTATTTTTTGGAAAAAGAATAGTTGTCTGGTGATCCAATGCTGATTGTTTCATATAAAATTAACTTAAAGGGTCTAATATACTATTTCTACCACCTGACTACTCTGAAACACTTGGAAAATTTAAATACCATGTTTCTGAATTATTGAATTCTACTTCTGTATATGGGCTATAAAATCTTACGTATGGAACAAAATTGTAAAAAGTATTATTTTATACTTGTAAAAATGAGTCAAAAGCTACAATTTTAATTCTGAACACTATACAAAATGTAGACTTCATAATGTAATCAGCTTATTCAGTAAAATATGTGTTTATTTTTTGCAAGAAACAGGAGTTAAAATATATGTGTTGTTTCTTTTAAGGCAAAAAATAATGTCTTTGGTGATTCTTTCTCATCGTTTTTATATCAAATTTATGTAAAAGGTTTAGTTTACAATTTTCATCACCTTATTTCTTTGAAACAATTGGAAGATTTTNATATAGAATGTTATTGTTTCATTTAATTTTACTAAACATGGTCAATTAAATCTTAGTATGGGACAAGAATATGGAAAATCAAACATTTTAAAAATAGTCTATTGTGAATTTTATGCATCAGATATCTTAATAATTTTTTTCATTGGTGAAAAGAATTTATAAAATTTCATAATCACTATGTTAAATGAAGAATAGTTTAGCTTTTGTGATTTTTAAAGAGAAAAAATCAACAATTTTTTTCAATTATTTCGAGGCAGCTTGAAAAATGGGAAAATTATAAAAAGATATCTTACCAGAAAGCCCTGGTTGTTCTATAGTGTTGAAAGCAAGCTAGTTCTGATTTGAAAGTATGATAAAACAATTGATAAAGTCTTTTAAATAGAGGGAAAAAAAATAATCATAAGTGATTGTCCCATACGTACAGATTTTTTGACAGCATTATCTTTAAATATATTTTTTCAATCAAAATGATGGAAACTATCCCTGATCAGTTGGAATCTTGTAGGTATGATGTTTGTGTTCAAAAACAATTAAGATTTGGAATGATTAAAGGTGTTTCATTTTTCACCCTACATTTTTGTAAGTGGCCACTAAAAGTGCAACCTTAGCTTGCAGTAGTCCATTTGTATACAAATTCAAATTCTTTATTGATATGTAATCCAACAAAGGATTGTCATCAGCAACAATACAATCAACAGACATACACAAAACATGAAACAATTAAAACAAAAAGTAGCATGAGGGCCGAGGAGGCAAAAAGTCACTATAACCAACTTATAATAAATACAATTTAAATACACTAATATGAAAGTAACTCAAATATTAAGGTTACTTTGCATTGCTCTTAAGTAACTGCATATTTCAAAGATACCTATTACACATATTTTCATAATATGGTAATCATTACTGCTAAGACTATATTTAAATTGATCTGAATCAGACATAACCAAAAAATTAGGAACAATTTCAGTGACCTTACTATAAAATTTCCATCGAGATGAAGTCAATTTATTACACTCAATAACAAAGTGGTATTCATTTTCTATTTCTAATTTACATATTGGGCAAAGTCTATTTTCTAAGGGAATATTTTGGTGACGACCTTGTTTAATTAAAAGATTACTACATGTATTACTAATCCGCAGTTTGACAAAGTTAGATACAATATTTTTCTGAATATCCAGTAACAAAAAATTTTCCAAAACATATTCAGATTTTAGTTCCCTATAAGTTCTTAATTTATTGTCCCCCCACGCTTCGTCGAAGGGGACTATAGAAATGGGTATCATCCATCCGTCCGTGTGCTTTTTGGTTTCCAGATGATAACTTGTGAATGAAAAGTCAGATTGAAGCTAGGTTTGGTATGTAAGTGTATCTTATGAATATCTAGGTCAAGTTCGATAATGACAATTTTTCGACTATTTTTACTAGAGTTGTGCCCCTTTTTATACCTCAAAATTGCTAAATATTTGGTTTCCAGATGATAACTTGGGAACAAATAGTCAGATTGAAACTAGGTTTGGTATGTAAGTGTATCTCATGAATATCTAGGTCAAGTGCGATAGCGATAATTTTTTTCTTATTTGTTTTATTATCATCATTATAAAGCTCTTTCTTCCAGTAACTGATGAAATTGTCACTAAGCTTGTTATAGATGGCTTTTAATAGCTTATTTTTGGAGAATGTGTTTTGATTCTCCCAAACATGACAAAATCCCAACTTTTTGAATAACAGTCTTATCTTGGAAGTATAAGGGAGCTTGTGCTTAAAGTTAAATTTGTAGGCCTGTTCAATTAGGCTTATCTCATCTGAATTAACTAGATGATTCCAAAAACCAACTGACAGTTTAATGGCATCAATAGAAATTGGAATTACTCCAAGCTCTGAGAAGACAACCAAATTGACAGCTCCTCTATTAACACCTACAATGTAATAGGTGTTTTATAAATTTAATCTGTACTTTAACTGGTGGAAAGGAAAAATATCTATCTTCAAAGTTAGCATTTTCTTTCACTAATATATCTAGTGACCAAAGTTCCGAACAATATAATAATATGGGTTTAACACAGGAATCAAACAATGTCAATTGAGGAGCTGTGTTCATGTATTCTGAGAAAAGAGATCTTCTAATACTAAAAACAGCTTTACTGGCCTTTCTGCACAAAAGATCAACCGCTGCAGAAAAGCTACCAGATGGTTTAAATAGTATACCCAAGTACTTGAATTCATTAACACATTCAATAGTATTACCATAATATTCAAAATGAACATTTTTAAAAAGTCTACCGCTTTTATTAAAGATAATAACCTTTATATGACATAGTGTTCATTTTAAAAAATCATTTCAAAGATTTAAAAGTGTTTAGAACTTTTTATTCTGGTAACTTCGATTCTAGAACAAATCAAAGCAAAAAATAGCCAGGTGTACTGTATATCATATTATATGATAAACTTTATCAGTGACTTGTGACAGGTCGTTGTTTTTTAGCTCACCTGGCCGAAGGCCATGTGAGCTTTTGCCATGGGTAAGCGTCCGTCGTCCGTCCGTCCGTTAGCTTTTCACATTTAACTCTTCTTCTCTGAAACCACTGAACAGATTTCAACCAAACTTGCCATAAATGTTCATTGGATGGTCCTCTACCAGATTTGTGTTTTTGGTGTAGATCGGAAATTCAACATGGCTGCCAGGGCCAATAATGTGTTCTGATTGGTTGAAACCTTGAAAATCTTCTTGTCAGAAACCACTAAACCAATTGAATTGTGACTTTGCAGGAATGATCATTGGATGGTCCTGTACTAAATTTGTGAATTGTTTGCCGATCGGAGATTCAAGATGGCCGCCATGACTCGACTTAGTTTAACATAGGACCCTATGGGAATTTCACATTTTCATCTTTTTTTCTGAAACCACGAAACAGATTTGAACCAAACTTGGCAGAAATGTTCATTAGATGGTTATATACAAGATTTTTGTTTTTGGCGCTGATCGGAAATCCAACATGGCTGCCAGGGCCCATAATGTGTTCTGATTGGAATTTTTTTTAAAAATCTTCTTGTTAGAAACCACTAAGCCAATTGAATTGTGACTTTACAGGAATGATCATTGGGTGGTCCTGTACTAAACTTGTGAATCGTTTGCTGATCGGAAATTCAAGATGGCCACCATGACTCGACTTAGTTTTAACATAGAAACCTATGGAAAAAATGTTTAAAAGTCTTCTCCTCTGAAACCAGCAAGTCAATTTAAAGCAAGCATGGCATGAATGGTCCTTAGGTGGTCAACTTTCAAAATTATGTCCTGTGAACCCAACCTCCATCCAAGATGGCCGCCTTGAGCAGACATAGTTTTAACATGGAACCCTATGGGATTTGAATATTAACTTAGATGTACATGTATTCGGCATGCAGACATTCTTAAGAGGACTTAGTTATGTCAGGTGAGCGATACAGGCTCATCTGAGCCTCTAGTTTCCAGGTACTCCGGTTTCCTCCATCAATAAAAAATGACTTCCACGATATAACTGAAATATTGTTGGAAGTGGCGTTAAACACCAAAACCATAACCCCCTACATTTGTACTGTAAGAGACTAAGAGTAACATTCTTTAGAATGATATAATATCTTACTATTCTTTAAAACTATTCAATTCCAAATGCATTTGATTTAGAAATAAAGTTTATAGAGTAGGAGGGATTAGGGTGACCGGTGTTTAATGCCACTTCCAACAATATTTCAGTTATATGGTGGCGGTCAGTTTTATTGATGGAGGAAAGTGGAGTACACAGAGAAAACTGCCGGCCTGCATTTGATTTAGAATTGAAGTAAACTTGATTAGAGTGTGAATCTGTTAATCAAGTACTGTCAGATTGTGAGGCCTTTGAACATGTTATGTAATGATTACACAACCACATAATACACATTATTTAATGCCTGACCTGATCAGCTGCCAGTTAAGGAATAAAGCAAAATTAAAGAGGCCCAATTGAGGGGGAGCTAGTTTTGAAAGGCCTGGACTGGGTTGCACAAGCCTTACTTAAAATTTAAGTGTCAATTAAAACTTAAGGGACCGACCATTTAACTTGCAGGGGGGGTTATGGGTTTTTTTTTTCGTTCAGATTTTTTTTTCCGGACAACACGAGAGTTAGATAATTTATTTTTTTTGTCGTGTAAAGCACGAAATTTTTTTCCAGAATTTAACATTAGGTTATATGATAAAAACTCTGAAACAGATTATTTTTTTTTCCTTCACGAAAATCAGAATATTTTTTTCAACAACATTGGGAATAGAAATATTTTTTTTGAAAAAAACCATAAACCCCCCCTGGAAGTTAAATGGTCCGTCCCTAATTGACACTTAAATTTACTTGAAATGTATGTAGAATTAATTTGATTGAGATGTTAATTTAATAGACATTTGTGCAACCCAGTCCAGGACTTGAACGTTTCAAAAATAATTTTTTTTTTTTTAAATTATTTGTTTTCATAAAAATATATACCAGTAGTTTTGTTTTATCAGAATATGATTGGAATTGTTCCTCTGTTTTTCTATTATTGTCATTTTACACAAAATTATCATATACATCTTGCTATTGATATTTAAAGCACAGATACATGTAAGTCTTTGTTTTTCAATTTGTAACAAAACTCTGAAACTGTCAACAAACAATTAAACTTTTTCCAATCCTCAAAGAAACGGACTAGATCTTGATATGACTTTCAATGATAATGTGAAACAAACGGAAACAAAACATTTTGATATGGAATAAAATTATCTGTCTTTCTCAAGAGACTTTTAAACTAATGTTCTCCTCCATCAGACATATGTAACTTAAAGCCTATTTTGGTTATCCTGTTTAGACTCTTGACTGATTTTCGCATGCTCCCAACAACTGTTTGAATTATTTGGCTTTCCGATCTTGGACTTGGAGCGCTAACATACCTGATTAAGGTTATTTCAAAATTTGTTGTGTGCTCTAATTTAAATACTAGTACATAAGTTTTTATTAAAGAGAGGAAACTGCAGCTCTAATTACTGGGCAAATGATACCCTCTGGAACTAATCTTAATTACCTCCAGAACTACTGGGAACTGCAGCTCTAATTACTGGGCAAATGATACCCTCAGGAACTAATCTTGATTATCTCCAGAACTACTGGGAACTGCAGCTCTAATTACTGGGCAAATGATACCCTCAGGAACTAATCTTGATTACCTCGAGAACTACTGGGAACTGCAGCTCTAATTACTGGGCTAATGATACCATCAGGAACTAATCTTGATTATCTCCAGAACTACTGGGAACTGCAGCTCTAATTACTGGGCAAATGATACCCTCTGGAACTAATCTTGATTACCTCCAGAACTACTGGGAACTGCAGCTCTAATTACTGGGCAAATGATACCCTCAGCAACTAATCTTGATTATCTCCAGAACTACTGGGAACTGCAGCTCTAATTACTGGGCAAATGATACCCTCAGGAACTAATCTTGATTACCTCGAGAACTACTGGGAACTGCAGCTCTAATTAC
>MJUT01001581.1:120644-132996 GCA_002080005.1 Gigantidas platifrons | reverse complement strand
GGAACTGCAGCTCTAATTACTGGGCAAATGATACCCTCAGGAACTAATCTTGATTACCTTGAGAACTACTGGGCAAATGATACCCTCAGGAACTAATCTTGATTACCTCAAGAACTACTGGGAACTGCAGCTCTAATTACTGGGCAAATGTTACCCTCAGGAACTAATCTTGATTACCTCGAGAACTACTGGGAACTGCAGCTCTAATTACTGGGCAAATGATACCCTCAGGAATTAATCTTGATTACCTCGAGAACTACTGGGAACTGCAGCTCTAATTACTGGGCAAATGATACCCTCAGGAACTAGTCTTGATTACCTCGAGAACTACTGGTAATAGTCCTCCAACAGAGGTATTGACCCAGTGATAGTAGTAAAAACGTAGTGGACACAACATGTTTCTAAAACATGCACAAATGAAGGCCCAAGGGTCTGTAGGGTCCAAAGATTAATATAGACTGCAATGGAGACAATATGTAAATAAATTTTATAATGACATGAATCATTGTGATATACATTTGTATGTGTATTGTAAATTCAAGTTTACTAAATGTAATCTCTAGGGTTTATGCTCCCAAGATTAAAAAATTCCCAAAAAACTTAAGACCCAGGAATGAAAATTCAATTGTATTTTGTATGAAGCAGCATTGTAATATGAAGGTTCAAATTTGTACCAATGAATGCTCACTGGTCTGTTGAGTTTAAGTCCTGGGAAATAAAAAAACCATATGTTTCAATACCTGTTTTTAGTGGTGTACATGTTACTCAATCTTGAGTTTTCTGTTGTACATGTATACATAACTCATTATTTGTCCTTTTGTAAATTTTCTTTTGACCATTGTATTACCTGTCCTTCGTATTACAGCCTCTGATTATCCCAAGTTAGAATCTTCAAACTTTTCTTTACATTACAGATACATGTTAACCTCTAGATATTATATGTATAATTACAAATAATATAAAAATAATGGCTATTATATTAAAAATCAATATGCATTTTGATATTTCCAATTTTCCTTTAATTTAATAGCATAGAACAGATTTAAGATTCCTTCCCACACATTCTCTTTAGGTAGTGCAATTAATTGGCTCAAATATGAAGAAATTTTCTTGGCTCAGATTGAACCAAAGTTTTTCAGGATTTATCTGTATGGGTGGTCTTCATTCAGTAAATGTCACCAGGTTTCATTTGTTGGTATAAATCGGATGTCTGCATGTCATCGCCATGTGTATGTACAGAGGCGTAATAATCCAGGAAACTAGAATTTGTCTTTGATGCTTGTGAATGTCATCAACATGTGTACGTAAGCCATTTTAAGGGTTTGGTTTATGGTGTTTAAGATTACTTTCAACAATATTTCAGCTATATCGTGGTGGTCAGTTTTATTGGCAGAAGGAAACCGGAGCCATTTTAGGAACATAATAGTCCAGGAAGCATATTATCTTTGACCCCAGAAACTTGTTTGGTACATAGCCCAGATAACTGTTGCTATTTGAGTATTTGCATATACATTTGTATTTACTATTGTATACCCATATGCATAGATATATTGGACTGTGAGGTGGATATGTTATTCCAATTATTTTTAGTTTGAAATGTATTGCAATTGTAGTTCCCCTCTTATAAGGCCACCCACACAGCAGGTGTAATGGAGAAAATAGCCTCATTTGACAGGACAATTTACTAGTGTTTTACTATCTCATTGTATCTGAAATCTGGCCAGATAAGAGGACTGGCTTTGGATATGATGGACTTTATAAGAGGGGGGTCTACTGACAGTACTGTATAACCACCAAAAACAACACAAGCCTAGCCTAAAACTCGTTTAAACAGAAAAGACAGATTTGTGGTTGTTACTTCTTTTTATGTTGTATAATGTTACTTCATACTTCACTGAGTGAGTGTTATTTAAACTTAGAATAGGCCACAATTCATAAAATATCTGTTTGTCATCACCAATATACAAAACCACTGAGGCAGGCAGGTACTAGTACTTTATTTTGTTGAAAATTGCCAAAAAATGTGCTGATATGCTTAAAACAGATGGGATGATTTTAATTAAATTTAAATTGTACGGAGATTTTTTTTAGACACGATTACTAGAAACTATTTGAAAACTTTGATGAGTCACAACTGATAATGGCGAGTCCAGTAATCATCTAGATGAGTTGTAAGGATCTTTGGCAGTTAGTACTTTGAAACACAATTCTGTATCTGTATCTTAGTAATCTCCCTTAGGTTGGTTGATTTATGGTGTTTAACACCACTTTCAACAATATTTCAGTTATATTTTGGCAGTTAGTTTTATTGGAGGAGGAACCGGAGTGCACGGAGAAAACCACCAACCCATCGCAAGTCGCTGAGTAACACTATCCAAATCTCAAAAAATTGCAAAAACAAAATCCTCTTTTTAAAATGAAAAAACATGCTGCGAGTAGGATCCTTTTTACGAAGGCTAACATGCATGGAAAGGAAACAAACATAATTTTTACTTTGGCCTTATGTATATATATACAAAATGTATGTCCTAAATAAAGTACTTGTGTACCAGTATGTTTTATATAGTATTACATATGTAAAGAATTTTAAAATAGTTGATTAGTTAAATATAGTTTAGAAAAATATATAATGCCATTGTTTAGCAAATAAAAACATTATTTATTGGATTACAAAATACAATGTACATGTAGTTAATATCTATTTTTATTGTATTTTAATCGGCTATTGTCTGATAGATTATTATTTAAAAATAACTGCTTTAAATTTTATTTTCAGGGGAAAATAATGATCATGCATTATTTTGGAAAGAGAAGCAAAATTAAATTGTATTAATTATGAAAAGACATGTTTTTTTTTTAACAGTGATGGTCATCAATTCCACCATTAAGAACAAAACTAACAATCACCTCTCACTTAAAATCATAAAATACAAAAAGACTAAGACAATATACCTGTACAGTGAGTTAATACTGTATATATTGTAGGTTACTTGAGGGAACCTGAACATGTGCCATTTATAAGTAGATGTCCTTTATATACAGGTTAAAATTGTATGCACTATTCATTAATGGGAAAAATGAGACTGTCCTTTTATAGACAGTGATTTGTTATATAGAGGTGTCCTTTAAGGCAGGTTTGACTGTATAATAATCAGATAAAAAGGAAAATAATTTTTAATTATATTTTATGATTTATCATGATTATTGCAGAAATTTTTTTGAAGAAATTTTTTTAAAAGTTCGAAAATTTATTGACATTTTTTTTTCTATATTTTTGCAGAAGTTAGAACTTACAGCTGATGAAAATAACCATCATCCAGGGGAGTTAAGTAGAACTACTTTTGAGGTAATTTAAAAATGTATGTTTGTTTGTTTGATGGTGTTTAACACCACTTTCAACAATATTTCAGTTATATTGTGGCAGTCAGTTTTATTGGTGGAGGAAACCGGAGGACCCACTGAGAAAAGCACAGACCTGTTGCAAGTCACTGACAAACTTTATAGCATAATGTTGTACACCTCGCCCTGATCGAGATTCTAACTCACAACATCAGTAGTGATAGTCACTGATTGCATAGATAGTTGTAAATCCAACTACCATACGATCACGGCTACGACGGCCCCTTAAATTAATCTACCGGTACATGATTTTATCTACATGTATATTAATTTTATTTCCTATAGTTTCCATGGTACTTTCCTAATGAAAAATAGTTTATTTTGTAGACAAAAGTTTATAGCTCATCTGGCCCATATCGCCATCATTCAGATGATTCTGAGATTTTGCCATCACTTTATTTTGCATTTTTTTGTTTTTTCATATTTCATTCTTTTTCTCAAAAATCACTGGAGCAAATGGAACCAAACTTTTTTCTCCGAAATTAAGAACTTTGCCATTTCTTGTACAAAAATAATCAATGGATTGTCCCTTAGTAATTGTATAAGTTTTCATTTATAGTGTAGATCAGAAATTCAAAATAGCCACCATGGCAAGAAACAACCAAATAACAAAAAGGGTTATAATAAAATAAAGATCAAGTCATAAAAAACCATACACACAAAAATAAATAAACAAACAAACTATTTTTACAGCTGACTCTATTTACTAGATTAGAATTAAATTTTGTATCTTTTAAAAAAATGATGTGACATTTGTTAGTAAAATATTTTTGAATATCACAATAAAATAAAAACAAAGATTGATAGCTTAAAAATATAATTCTATGATTGTAACATATGTTATTGAAAAATGATATATTTAAGATTTAGTGGTCATTGTTTATATTTATGACAAAAATACCAAGATGTCGTCGCCGAGTCTACGTGTGGGTTGAATATGATAAATACTGGCTCTGTACTAAATATGCTATTTAAAAGAAAGAAGTAAGATTATCTTAAGTTGTTTTAAGGTGTCTTGTCCTTTTGTTTTTTGAACAATGAAAAACTATGTTTGAAGGAGTAAATGTCTAACATGAAACCACAAGCTGTAGAAATGTATAGGAGGGGTTAGGGGGTTACGGTTTTTAATGCCGATGTACCAAAGAGAAAGCAAAGTCAACCTTCAGAAGGGGACTTCTTTTCTCGAATTGCCCTCCAACGTGAGCCCTGCAACAATATTTCAGTTATATCGTGGTGGTCAGTATTATTGGTTGAGGAAATCGGAATACCCAGAGAAAACCACCGACATGCAGCAAGTCACTGTCAAAGTTTATCACACAATGTTGTATCGAGTCCACCTCGCCTGAGCGGGATTGGAGCTCACAACTTTAGTGGTTATAGGCACTAATCTATAGGACATCAACCTCTTCAGGATATTACCATTTTTCACTCTGGGCTGCGGATTTGCGGCATTGACGCATTATTATCGGAAATGCCACACTAAAAGAATGAAAACGTGTCAGACCGCTGCTGAAATGTCTGAAATGCCGCAGTCATTTTATGTCATGAGCGGTAGTTGCGGCAAGAAATCGAACTCACTTACTTTCTGATGTCTCGAGTGAAAAATTATTTTGAGAGATTCCCATTGCTGGTTCTTGGCTGACTACCATATATATATCTCGTTCATATTTCATATAATAGTAGTATACTAGCTGGAACCAGTTTACAATAACCTTGAACTTCCGTATAAAAAATTCTGATTGGTTACTTTTTCTAAAGTAAAATTCTGATCGGATTCGGTCAAGGAACGATTTTTTACGGGTTGTTTTATTATATATTCTTGTAGTAATCGTCGGCAATCTGGGAAAATATTTTTGATCCCAGTTTTAAATCAACGAAAAGTTGAATTCAATAGGAATAACGGGTACCTAATTTTTAAATCAAAATGCAAAATTGATGAAATTAAAAAATACAGAAAATTTAATTCAAATTTTTTCTGGTTAATAATGATTACAAGGCAATTAATTCCTTAATTAAAGTATAGATCAAGATCAAGTGAACTGTCAGCAAAATAGGTCTCAACATAAAATCCCAAGGTAATCCCTGATTTCTATAGGAGTATCTGATTATTGTGTAACCTAGGATGGAACAATGTGTATCAGACAGAGCATCAGTGGCTTCTAGTGTCTGATGTGTCCAATACAAATGTAGACATTTCGTGTATGTTTGTAACTTGTAAATTCTTTGCCTATGATTGGGTGCCACTTGTGAAAGAGGAACTGCTTACCCTTACGGAGCACCTGAGTTCACCTCCATTTTTTGTGGGATTCGTGTTGCTCAATCTTTAGTTTTTTTGTGTAGTGTTTTGTGAATCATTTTTGTCTCTTTGTCCTTTTTTCCTTTGGCCATTGTATTCTCTGGATTTACGGCTTCTGATTGTCCCTTCGATATCTTCAGTCTTTTTTTTGATGAATGCCTGTGACCTTGCATATTTAAGATGCTAAGTATTTTTGTAGCATCTCATTAAGTTGTTATGAGTGATAGTCAGTATCCTGTTATATGACAAAAAATTTGCAACCTTAATATCTAAGTTATGATTTTCCTCTTTTGGTTGTGGCAATCAAAACTTCATCTGTGTGTACACCCAGTAACATTATCTGTTTATCTACATTCGATTCCCTTATTATCCTTATGTATGGAATGCCATAGCTTTCTTATGTTGTGAAGAGGTTTTCATAGCCATGATCGTATGTTAGTTGTATTTACAACTACCTGTGAGGACCTGAGTGGCTCAATGAGTTCAGTGTTTCCCAAGGTGTTTTTACTTTTACAGGACATTCAGGCTGGTAATAGAAAAAAAATTACCAGACCGAAAAAAATTGACAGTCAAAGATACTTACAAAATGTTAATAATTTTGTGCTTGTGGTATCTGATCAGTTAATTCCAGTTATTCTAAGTGCAGACAAGATGATGAAGAGACAAAGAATGATTCTTTTCTCCAGAGCATGAAGCAAAACCTTTAATCAAATATTTATTTCTGTCTACATGTTTTTTGACTATTGGAGTCTTGCATACTTGTGTTGTTTTTTTTTACAAGTACCCTCCCCTTTTTTTTCTTTTGAAATATGACTGTGATCTAATGCCACCCAAATGGTAATACATGTAACTCATATTTGTGTTATCTTCAGCAGGAGAAAGATGTCGGCCAATTAGCTGAACTTTCTATAACTATATTTAGCTATCTAGAGCTATTAGCTATCTAATATTAATATAGCACAAACGTATATTTTTATTGTCATGAACACTGGCAGTCAAAAATGTAGTTATTATTTGTCAGGCCTTAAATCAGATTGCAACAATTGAATAAAGTTACTGAAGTTCAAAGTCTATTTTTTAATTGCGTAGGCATTTACGTTTACACATGTATTGTATGTAAATAAACAGTTCGATAGATCGTAATATTAACCCGATGTCGAGTATAAAATATCAATGTGGATGGATAAAAATGTGAAGCGTCCCCGTGCATTTTAATGAATTTTGAATGGCCAACACTCACAAATGTGAACATATTAAACATGAGTACTATGTCACAGAAATGAGAAAAAATTTAATCAAAAGTTCGTTTTGCTGAAAGTAGATTCGGACAAAAAGTTCGGTCAACATTTCCCATAGCACAATGTCGGGTTGCGTCCCCTTTAAAATGGCGCCAATGTTGTTTGTTATTGAACGAAATTAAACAAATCTAGGCCTCAATAGTGAACAATACCATCATCACCAATGACTTTCTGATGAACTACATAAAATATTTTCTTACCGACAAAGAACAGATCGTGGCAGTATCAAAACATGAGAAATACAGTTGTAGATAATTACTGAATCGGTCATCAGACTTTCGGTCCGGAGTTCCGGTAAACATTATCGGACTATGCTGATTTTTACCGGCCATGTCCGACGATCCTTCGGAAAGGCTGTGAGTTAGGTAATTGGATTACCTAACAACTCATACAAGCCTATCACTAATACGGTGTGGGTTCGCACCCGGCTTTGTAAATTATAAAAAAGGGTGTACTCGACTCGCAGCCGCAAATGATAAAGTTTAACAGTTGCTTGCCCATGGTCGGTGGTTCTCTCAGGCTACTCCGACTTCTTCCACTACTAAAAGTGGTCGCCATGATATAGCTGAAATATTGCTGAAAGTGGCATTAAAACACCAAAAATCAAATCAAATCATACAACCACCTGTGCAATCTGAGTGTAATGTTGGATAGTCTCTCATGTTCAGTTACATCCATATTTTTTTTTTAATAATTGACCTAACTTTTATGGTTTCCGATATAAAAGGGTCAAAGTGAGCCAAAAATCTGCATTCATAGTTTGTGTTCATATACAAAGTTTTGAGTTTTATCATAGTACCGGTACATAGAAATATGAAATGGGATATGAATGTTCTTTGAAGTTAAAAGTCAAGCAATTTATTTGGAAATTTATACAATGTGTATTGTAAATTAATTAACAACATCATAAACATGACAGCATCTTTATTAAAACAGAAAATAAACTAAAAACTTTACCATTTAAATAGTAATGTCATGAACTTTTACATGGGCAAGCTGAAAGCATAATGATTATCCTATTGAAAGCCCTGTGTAGTACAGCAACTGTGATTACAAGGTTTTTGACAAAGACTACATGTAAGCACATTGAATTTGAAATTCTTGAAATGTCACCATTTGGTATAAATATGGACAAAAACACAATGATTACAGAAACTGAGTAGGTAATAAAACTGTTATTTCATGGTCATGATGGGAGTTTTGGGAATAGTCAAAATCTATTCACTATTGTTTTGCTGTATTAACGAATGACCTGTTGAACTGTATCCCTCAGCCTAGTGGACTTGGGGAAACTGTCAATTTTTGTCATCATATGGCAGACATGCAACAGTTTCATAAACTGTTTCATAGAGAATAAACCGTTTTATACTGTGAATGAACTGTTTTATGGCGAATGAATTGTTTCATAGCAAAATAAATTGTTTCATTTGTGAACTGAATGTACTAAGAATTGTCTTATTTTGAGCCCTGAGTATTGCTTCAGTTACTGTGATCACAACATATTTGATGCAGACAACATGTTAGAAGTTCTTGAAATGTCACGATTTGAAAGCACAATAATTAAAGAAACTAATTAGCATTAGATAATAAGCCGGTTGTTTTAAAATTAACATGTATTTTAGGGGAATGTCAGCTTATTTCGATCAGCAGTACAAATTCAACCACGTTTTAAATTAATCTATATGGTTATAAAGCAAAATCAAGTGTAATCCGAACAGAATAATATAATTGATTAAGTCATTCACTGTCAATCATTAGTTTTGCTTTAAGCATAGTGAAATACAATAAATAAGATGGATGTTAAAAATTCATACTGGTCTAAAGGTGTCAAACCACTAATTCATCAATTAGTGCTTAGAACATATACAAAAGTAGTCCTTTTAAGGCTTTTTAAAGAAAAAAATTCCTTTCACTTTGTTGTATTTTGTAAAATATGAAATATATAATAACATAACTAATATTGGTAATTGAAGGTCAATATATAAGGATTATTTCGAGTCCAAATTTGGTTGCATTTAGTTATATCTTAATCCTTTATGGAGGTCTTAATACATGACCTATAAATACTGAATTTCTGTGGATGACATTGCTATTTTTAGAGTAGGGGGATGTTCCAGAGCATGGCATTTCACTGCAGATTTTAAACATCCCATGATATTTTGACAGAACATAGAGGAATCATGTACGTTTCAGAAAATATATGGTGTTGGCAAGGTTAAACTTCACATGGTGAGGTAAGGCCAAAATTAAAAAATTGTTTGTTTCCAGCACCCGACCGACCGTTAGAAAATGTTGTGACTCGAAATATTATTCAGGTGATTTACGACGACTTTTTTTTTTTTTTTTTGGTTACCGGAAATTCTGACTGGAATTTCCGATATTGTTCCAGAATTTATGTTCGGAACTGGTTTACACTTTGAAATGAACAAAATCCGTTGCTCGACTTTAAAAGGAACCAGATTTGTGAATGAACTCGGCATCTGAACATGCTGAAGCTTTGCTGCTGTTATTTTGTTCAGTTATAGTATCTGTGTTGTTTTTGAATATTAAATTTTCAAAGTTTTATTGACTTCAATTTCAGAATTCCCTTTGTTAGTGAAGTAATAGGTTTTTTTGTTTGTTTTTTTTTGCAGTTTGTTCCTATTGTCTGATATGATGTCTATTTAAAAAAAAAATCCCCCCTACCTACCGACCCATAGGTGAAATGGAGGGTCGGGTGCGGGAAACAAACATTTTTAAGGGTGGCCTAGACTCGAAAAACACAAATTTAGTAGAAAACCATAATGAATTAGTGGTTTTACTCCTAATTATCCAGACCTTCCCCTGTATTGTTTTATCAACAAGAACATTTAGTGTTTTCTGTATTATTATTTTTGTCCTCTATTCCTAATAAGTAAGTTTTGTCTTGTTGTATTTGAACTTCAGGGTTTCTTTTGAAAGTTTCAATAATTTCTGTCGTCACGGTTTCAAAGAGTTTTTTTATATTGATGTCCTCCTCAGAACTAACTTCCATGTACTGAATCTCCAGATGATCGGCTAAAGCCTCGGCTTTTACTTTGTCAACCTTCCTCTCCTGAGGTGGGGAGTGACATTTCGTACCAACTAGAATCGTAACTGTATTTTCTGGATGAAGAATATATTGCTTAAGATCATTAAACCTATAAGAAAAATAAAATAATAATTGTAGACAGTATTCTATTTTTTGTTATTGTTGTGATTTTGCATTTCTATTTTGAAATATCCCTAACTGTATACTGAAAGGGGCTGCCATGGTCGTGATTGTATATTGGATTTACAACTACCTGTGCAATCAGTGTCTATCAACACTAGAGTTGTGAGTTCGAACCCCGTTCATGGCAAGGTGTACTCGATACAACATTATATGATAAAATTGGTCAGTGACTTGCCACAGGTCCGTGATTTTCTCCGGGTACTCCGGTTTCCTGCACCAATAAAACTGACTGCCACGATATAACCTGTATGCTAAAAAGAAATGAATGAGCTAATTTTTAAACTGTAGCTACAAAAATATGTATGTAATTAAGTTATTATCTGTATGTTTGGGTTTTTTCTGTAAAATTTGAGATTTAAGTAATTTATGCAAATTAGGGTCATTTTTTAAAAACGAAAGTCATTTCCTGATCAATATCTTTGTGTTTATCTTTCTATTGTAATATTATCACTTGTAACATACTACAGTTTCAATTTAAACCTTTATGCATTGTATCATTCTAGAGTTAATTCCCTTGAAAATGTTTAGTCATTTAAAATGAAACTTTGCTTTAATATATCATTGATTATTCTCAATAAAATTTGTCTGTTTTGTTCATATATTGTGCTGATCATTAATCAGGGGATGGTTCATTAAAAAGATTACGATTTTTGATGTCACAGTCATGCCCTTATACCTACCTAAAGTGTTAAGGTACATTAATTTATAAAATTTGCTTTTGCCATGATATAGGTGAAATACTTCTAAAGTTGGTGTTAAACTCCAATCAGTAAATCAAATGTTTAAGATTTTAACACACCTCCACATGACTAGGGATATATATGGTATGGTAGCAGTCCTCGAAATGAAAATTTGAATTTTTTGGTCCAAATCAAATTATTGTGTTTATTTTTATATAGTTCTAAATAAAAACTGAAAATTTACTCGTCCAAACAAAGTTTTACTAGTCTTGGGCCGGAGGAGCGGTGCTCATCATGAGGACTGGCAGTCATGAAAATGACTAAAAAATAGCTGAAAGTGAAAATAAAAACCAATAGCCCACCCCACGTCAGTCTTATTAATTTTATTCAAGAGAACATTATGATCTAACTTTATTGGTCTATCAATGTTATCTTACCATAGGGTGATATTTTCAAATGTTTGATATTTAGTAACATCAAACATTAATATACAGCCATGGGCACCTCTATAATAGGATGGCGTGATACTCCGATATCGTTCTTCACCTTCAAAATAAAACATATAATTTAGTTTTACTATTACAGTGAAACTTGTCTAAATCCAATGAGCATTATGAAAATCCAACTAAATGTGTTGATCTACAACAAAGCAGACATCGTCACCTTCTCATCAAACTGTAACTTAGTTTGTTCTTGCCACGATACTAGTAGCTGAAAAATTACTCATGTGGTGTTAATCAACAGTCACTCCCTATCCAAAGAACAAATGTAAGATCATCTTGTAACAGTGATACCCCTACTCTGTACAGGGGCGGATCCAGAATTTCAAGTTAGGGGGGGTGCACTTAAAAAAATCTCGCCGAGTGGAGCGAGGCGTGAAATTTTTTTGGGGTATTTCATGTGAAAAATCACGATTTTACACAAAAAAATCATATTTTTTCCAATTTAAGGGGGGGGCGGGGCGTGCGCCGGGTGCGCCCCCCCCCCCTGAATCCGCCTCTGCTGTATATACAGGGATCTACACTAACAGTCGCCCAAGGCGACTTAAAATTGTATTGGGCGAGTGAAAACTCGATTACTTCTCGCCCAGGTGACGACTGAAAATTTTGGGAGCGATGTCAAGAATTATTAATTCCCGCACCGGTTTTTACCAAAATTGCGACTGGTTTCCGATTATTATTTTACATATTTGGGTAATGGTATATCGAAATCAGCAGTGTCAGTAGAATTATCCCTGAGAAATGATTGTCGGTTTCCCCAAGTCAATTTTTTGCCACCGGGTCGTTATCTTTTATTACTATTACTAATAAATACAATAAAATAAAATAAAATGAACACACCGGCCCTCTATTCTAACTCTAAGATAGCCAAAGCGCTTAGGATATCGGTAAAATGATCATGATTTAAAACCTGTACGTGACATACATTATGGATAAAATGGCCACCG
>MJUT01001581.1:107205-120126 GCA_002080005.1 Gigantidas platifrons | reverse complement strand
GCAACAGAATACCGAAGGAACAAGTTAAAGGAATTATTCAAAAAAACAACAGAATCCAAAAACAAGTCAAAATGGAGATATTGTTAAAATATCTGATTTACCATATCTGTAATCTACCTGAATAAAAAGCTGGGCGCCTAAATTATTTGTTGGGCTCCTTGAAAATGAAAGTTAGGAGACCAGGTGGCGACCATGGTTCAAAAGTTAGTGTATATCCCTGATATAGCTAGTATATAATTACTAACAAAAATAATCAAATGATTGTGTTTTAAACTTTTAAGTCTTCTTATATATGTTTGTTGATATTTAGAATTTGACTGTGTCCATTATATTTAGGAATTCCACATTTCACGTGATGAAACATTTGGCTTAGGTTTAGGTTTATGGTATTTAATGCCACCTTCAACAATATTTCAGTTATATATTGGTGGTTATAAAGAAAAAAACTTAAGAAAATGGTCTTTTTTTTTTTCACGACAATACTTTAGAATATGATAAAAAAAAAAAATCAAATTAAAAGCAATTATGCCCCCATCAACCCCCCCTACTACAATTATGCCCCCATCAACCCCCCCTACTACAATTATCAATACATTTTATATGTCAAATTGTTGGATATACAGTAGTTTATACTAATGATACTGTAACATTTTACCTGCAGTATCAAATATTCTAAGATGTACACTGTTGCCATGGAGATACAATTGTTTATTATGGCATCTATGGCTTCCCATAATTCTTTTCTGTAACAGGAGGTCTTGTGAACACAAAGAACACCTACAAAACGTCCGTATCACGGTGGATTTCCCAACGTCACTGTCGCCTAATGTAATAAGTTTAATATAATATTTTTTTCCAGAGATTTCCGTGTATGGCTTTGCATTTTCTCTTAAATTCGTCCAATAAAAACTGTTTTCTTGTTTACAGTTAATTTGTCCATCAAATGTATAACAAAAAGCATTCATTTTTTGCTTTTTTTCCTTTCAAAAATATCAATATTGATATGAATGAAGAATTTAATTCAGCGTATTGTTATCTATTATTTAGAGTAAGCAGAACTAAAGTCATGCTGACATTAAAGATAAGATGAATTCTCCGTACTTAATAAGCCGTCTGTTTTTCACATATTGTTACATCTTTTAAGTCCAAATTTTATTCAAAATTCTGAATTTTCTTAACACAATTATACTTAGTAGAGTAACCTTTATTGATGGTAGCTTGCTTCTTTAGTATAGGAACATTGTTAAAAAACAATTAATTTCTGTACTGAATATGCCGTCTGCTTTCACATATTGTTATCTTTTAGTCCAACTTTTATTCCAAATTTTCTGTACACTGGATACTTAATAGTATACCTTAATTGATGGTAGCTTGCTTCATTGTTTATTAAAAAAAAACCAATGAATTTTATGTACTGAATACCTATGCCATCTGCTTTTCACATATTGTTCCAAAGTTTAACAAATTTTCTGAACACTTGGTTCTTCCTTAGAGGTGAAAAGTTCTAAAAATAAAAATAAAATTTTCTGTACTTAATATATCTCCTTCTTCTTCACATAAATATTGTTATAATATGTTTTATTCCAAAGTTGGAAATTCCAAATTTTTGAACACTTAGTTCTTTCTGCCTTAGAGATGAAAAGTTCTTAGAAAAATCAAATTTTCTGTACTGAATATGTCTCCTTCCTCTTCAGGTATGTTATATTTTAATCCAAATGTTTTGCACACTTGATATTTAATAAGGTGTACCCTAACTGATGGTAGCTTTCTTCCTTACGGCTAAAACGTTCATCTTTGTGATCCAATTGTTGTGTTTTGTTGTGTAAACCTTGACAAGTCCATAATATGGCACTCTATTTTTAATATTTAATATCATATGGTCATTTAAACTGACCTAGCTATAGGATGATCAGGTCAAATGTGGTCCCAGATTCTAACCTTCTGATAACAGGACAAAGAACATGGCTTTGTTTATGTGATTAAGGTTTCCAATTGGTTGACCTCTTGGGTCATGGTCAATGCGTATTGAAAATGGATAACAAATTCAATAAGATAATAAATTCAATGAAAAGTGATTTATACTTTATGTTTCTTTTTTATTTAGTTTTTGAGATCTTTAAAGTTATTCATGTATCTTTTGATCAGTATTATGGCTAAAAATCATTTATTTTATCACATGTATATATATGGTTACAAAAGTTTTAAAGGCAACCAAGTCAAAATCAATAAGGTCCACTTTTAATGAAATCAGTTATAATAATAAATTGGTTATATTGAACAGTTATTTATCCAAAATTGGTTATATTGAACAGTTTATATATCCAAAATTGGTTATATTGAACAGTTTATTTATCCAAAATTGGTTATATTGAACAGGTTATATTATTTATCCAAAATTGGTTATATTGAACAGTTTATTTATCCAAAATTGATTATATTGAATAGTTTATTGATCCAAAATGGGTTATATTGAACAGTTTATTTATCCAAAATTGGTTATATTGAAGTTTATTTATCCAAAATTGGTTTTATTATATGATTGAACTTTGTCTAGTTTCTAATTGGCTGAAATCAACTTGAAAAGTAATGCGTACGTGCGATGTCAACCTCAAATGAGCTAAAAATAGCTCATAGGTAGTGTGGACTGTAATGTCACCCCAATTTGGACTAAAAATAGCAATATAGATTCCAGAATTCCACGTTCCAATCAAATTTTATGTCTCTCGGCAACATTGGCCAATCAGGGGGCATCTTTCATCCGGGGTTCCTTGACGTCATTCTCTATCAGAGAATGCCTTGACGTCTGTACATNATATGCCGGAAACGTTTTTTCCCATGTTTAATCATATAATAAAACGATCATTGACTTTGGAATAGGTTGCTACTGGGATTTATCAACCCTCAAAAAGCAATATTCACCTCGCCCTATATCAAAGTCAATAATTGTATAATATTGAACAGTTTATTTATCCAAAATTGGTTTTATTGATTAGTTTATTTATCCAAAATTGGTTATATTGAAAAGTTTATTTATCCAAAATTGGTTATATTGAACAGTTTATTTAACCAAAATTGGTTATATTGAACAGTATATTTATCCAAAATTGGTTATATTGAAAAGTTTATTTATTCAAAATTGGTTATATTGAACAGTAAATTTATCCAAAATTGGTTATATTGAACAGTTTATTTATCCAAAATTGGTTATATTGAAAAGTTTATTTATCCAAAATTGGTTATATTGAACAGTTTATTTATCTGCATCAACCTACTTGAGTATCTATTAAGTCTGGTTATATTGAAGTTCGGTTATAATGAAAAAATATTTACCCCCCCTTTACAATTTCATTATAAGTTAGGTTTATGGTTATGGTGTTTAATGCCACTTTCAACAATATTCAGTTATATCGTGGCGGTCAGTTTTATTGGTGGAGGAAACCAGAGTATCTTGAAAAAACCCAACAATCTGTCGCAAGTCACTGACAAACTTGATCACATAATGTTGTATTGAGTTGAGTACACCTAGCATGAGTGGGATTCTAACTCACAACGTTAGTGGTGATAGGCACTGATTGCACAAGTAGTTATGAAATCCAACTTCCATATGATCACGACCATGTCATCCCCTTCATCATAAGTGGACAAGACCATATTTTGCATTTTGAAATTGAGATTTTAAGACTAATGTAAATGCATCAACCTGAGCGAAAGTAAAATGTACCCACTGGTCAAAATATAGTTTGAAAGTAAATTTGTAGATAAACACTATTTTGACAAGTTCAAGTAGTGTTTTTTAAAAGACTTGCTCATCTCTATATATGTATTTACAATGTATATGTCCCTAAGGGAATGAATCCAAAGAATTTGAAGGTCAAATATTTGAGATTATTCATAATTTATAGTGTAAAAACACTGAGATAAATGTAAATTTTTTGGAGCAATTATGAGATTTTCAATGTAATTTATTTTCTTTATTTGAACTCTTTAAAAACTGTGATTTCCTCCATCAAAAATGCTGATCACCACAATTTAAATGAAATGCAATGTATATCGATGACAATAAATACCCAAAATCTTAACCTCCCTGATTGGTTGCTTGAAAATATGAAGTCTGACATGACCACAAGCAAGATGTTATTAGACGATTATCTCTTCTGTGGTTATGTCAGGCTTCAATCGACCAATCAGCGTCTTTTTAGTGATACACTAACATGTAATAACATCGCCTTTGTGGTCATGTGATCAGACTTCATATTCTCATTCGACCAATCAGCGTCTTTTTAGTGATAGACTAACATGTAATAACATCGCCTTTGTGGTCATGTGATCAGGCTTCATATTCTCATTCGACCAATCAGCGTCTTTTTAGTGATACACTAACATGTAATAACATCGCCTTTGTGGTCATGTGATCAGACTTCATATTCTCAATCGACCAATCAGCGTCTTTTTAGTGATAGACTAACATGTAATAACATCGCCTTTGTGGTCATGTGACGTCAGGCTTCATATTTTCAAGTGACCAATCAGTGAGGTTAAGATAATGGGTGTTTATTGGCACTCTTAGAAATATTTCCTTTTAATTCTGGTGGTCAGTTTTATTGATAGAGGACACAACAGTTTTTAAAGAGTTCAAAATATAGAAAAAATTTGCATTGAAAATCTCATAATTGCTCCAAAAAAATTACATTATCTCAGGTTTAGGTTTATGGTGTTTAATGCCACTTTCAGCAATATTTCAGTTATATTGTGGCAGTCAGTTTTATTGGTGGAGGAAACCAGAGTACCCAGAGATCTCTTGCAAGTCACTGACAAACTTTATCACAAAACATATTAAGTACACCTCGCCGTAGCAGGCTTCGAACTCACAACATCAGTGGTGATAGGCACTGATTGCACAGGTAGTTGGAAATCCAACTACCATACGAGCACGACCATGACTGCCCCCATTTATCTCAGTTTACAAAATGTATACACAACAAACATCTACTTTTAATTAGACTGATCTTCTGGCAAAATTCTCTATTGACATAAATGACCATCTACAAGCAAAGATGCACAGCCATGTTGGAGCTAATGACTTTCAAGCAGGTTGTTACACAATATGACTACATACTTGAGTCTGACCATTAAGGCTGATCAATTTATTGCTACATAAAGAAAATTACCAGCAATAACAATAAAATATGGTAAAAGGGTTTCAGTACACTGAAATTCCAATAAAATTTAAATCAAATGATGAAGTTGAAAGAGAGGTCATGCATGCAGTAGAATGATTTAATATTTTTGTATAATATTTTCATGTCTGGTAAATTTCTCTTTTTAAATTGTCCTAGTTCAGTGACATAACCTTTGTTTCTTGGCGTGTTACTGTTAAAATGGAGAGTGGTAGACTGTTTTAACACTGTGTGTGTGTAGTGTGGTAGACTGTTTTAACACTGTAATAAAATGTGTTATATCCTTGTGAAATTGCAAAAGAATTAGCATGAATGAACTGTATATGAAACAATATAAAACTAAAGTACAGGATCCCATTGGCTGTATGGTTGTTAGAAAGATGTGTATACAGGATCCCTGATATAGATCAAATTATTCTGTCTCTAAGCTTGATATACATATTGTTTCCCAATCCTATTAATGACTTTGTATTATGTATCATATATAGTTCAATATTGTAATGTTATGTTGAATTTATTGATAAAATATGTTTAAACCCATCATAACTATTCTTTTTGTCTTGTCTGCGACAAAAGTCGCTGAAGGTGAAACATACAGACATTGGTCAAAAGTATTTGGAAACTTCCAATTTTCCCCATATTTAAAAAAAAAAACTATAATTTAAAAAAAAAAAGACAATTGATATCTTATTTTCCATTTTTTCGATTTATTTGTTTAACTTTTTGCTATGTATCTGTATTACATTCTTATATGTGATTTGTAGAGTTTTCATGGACCATTATCATTTACAAGCATTTTGCATGTTATATTTGTTTTCCATGGACCATTTCATACTTCTGGCATGTTGCTGTACAAACTTATGTCAGTGGTTGTGATCATATGGTAGTTTGATTTACAGCTATCTATGCAATTAGTGCTTATCACCACTAACATTGCGAGTTTGAATCCCTCTCATGGCTAGGAGTACTCAATACAACATTATGTGATAAAGTTTGTCAGTGACTTGCTACAGGTCTGTGGTTTTCTCCGGGACTTTAGTTTTGTCCACCAATAAACTCTATAACTAAAATATAGTTGAAACTGGCATTAAGCACCATAACCCTATCCCTTATTTGCTTTTCATGATTTGATTTGATTTGATTTTGGTGTTTAACGCCACTTTCAACAATATTTCAGCTATATCATGGCGACCAGTTTTAATGGTGGAGGAAGCGGAGTACCCGGAGAGAACCACCGACCATGGGCAAGCAACGGGTAAACTTTATCACTTGCAGCTGCGAGTCGAGTGCACCCTTTTTTGTAATTTACAAAGCCTGGCGCGAACCCACGCCGTATTGGTGATAAGCTTGTATGAGTTGTTAGATCCAGCGACCTAACTCATTGAGCCACCCGGGCCCCTTGCTTTTCATGAATCTATACATACTTTTGGCATGTTGCTGTACAAACTTAATGTCATGTGACATTTTTTTGTGTTTTGTAGAATGCTTTCCATGGACCATTACATACTTTTGGCATGTTGCTATACAAACAGATGTGTCATGTGACAGGGAATTCTGATAGAGAGAGAATAACCAAAGAACAATTTGTCAAATCTGGGAAAGAACTGCTTAAAATGTTTGATGAAAATGCTCAACATAAATACTACTTTAAGTTATTTGCTTCTGGAAAAGATTATTTGAGCAAGGAAGGTTAGAGTTATATTTGAATTTTTTTCTTTATATATTACTATAAAAACTGCTAATTCTGAATGCACCATGATACAATGGAAATACTGCTAAAGTTGGCATTAAGCATCAATCAATCAACCAATCAAAGGTCATTCTGAATGATGTTTTAATTATTATTTTTTTAACTCTTATGCTTAAATGTCTGCTTTTTATGGTACTTTTTTATTCTTTAATGCTGTACTATCTAGAAACTCAAGAATTGAAAAATAATAGTCAAATCATGTTAATTGTTCTTGGTTGGAAATATAATTAACCTCAACAATATGAGACACTCCTTTCTCAAGCCTCAAAATTTTAAGCTCGGAAATGACAATGATGAATGCAGATAGAAATGCTGAATGCAGAAAACTTCATGTTTTCCAATCAATTTTTAGCGATTAGATTTTCACTTCAGGACAAGATGGCTATCATTAGACGACAAGTTTGTTGTTTGATTTTCTTCAATTTTATAATAGATTCCGTGTGATGTAAGATATTCATTCTAGCTTGAAAAGATAACAGAACTGCCAATCATTTAGTCACTAGAGCTGTAAATCTCTGACTTGAAAAAATTGTTCAGACACTATATTGAAAATGTACTTTTAGATAGTTGATTGAAGCGATTTAGATACAATATTGATTACTCAAATTTATGAAGAGATCAAGGTACTCGGTACTCCAAATCTTGATGAGAGCAAGGCCCACACTCATTTTTAATAAAAAAAAAAAAAACATACTGCCATTAAATTTAGTTAAATATTTACATGTTATATGGTAGATTACCTCACGACAAAGAAAAAAAATATATCACTCATTATGGCAAGAATTTTATGCTATCAGGTGATGGTAGCCATGAAGGAAGCGCCACAGTTCATACTGCAATAAAGAATTAAAAATGGTCATTAAATCTTTACATAAAAGGAGCCGTCATGGTCGTGATCGTTTAGTAGTTGGATTTATAACTACCTATGCAATCAGTGCCTATCACCACTAACGTGAGTTTGAATTCCTCTCAGGTGAGGTGTACTCGACACAGTGATAAAGTTTGTCAGTGACTTGCAGCAGGTCAGTGTTTTTTTTCAGGATACTCCGGTTTCTTCCACTAAGAAAACTTACAGCCACTATGTATATTGTTGAAGGGTGGCTCAATCAGTCAATGAGTTAGGTAGTTGGATTACTTAACAACTCATACAAGCATATCACCAATACGGTGTGGGTTCGCGCACGGCTTTGTAAATTACAAAAAAAGGGTGCACTTGACTCGCAGCTGCAAGTGATCAAGTTTACCAGTTGCTTGCCCATGGTCGGTGGTTCTCTCCGGGTACTCTGGCTTCTTCCACCACTAAAACTGGTCGCCATGATATAGCTGAAATATTGCTGAAAGTGGCGTTAAAACACCAAAAATCAAATCAAATCTATACATGTATATCGTTGAAAGTGGCATTAATCATCATAACCAATCAAAACTTTATATATAAAAAACATGGTAATCTGAGTTTATGAAAGTAATGAGGATTGAATATAGAATCGTTTTGCTCTGACATATTTCTGACTTGTTTATATTCATGTCATGAATAAACAATATTTTTGGAGGATTTATTAAAAATGATTTTTTGTGTAAGCATTATTAAATGTTGGAAATGATCAATGTTGTTCCAGACAAACAGCTGACGTTGTCTATCATACCAGTGACAGTGTTTATATAGATTTAAATGGTATTACATACAATAAATGCCGACTCATGGTCGGTTAAGGTCAACTTGGCATTATTTCTATAATAGTTTGTATTGTTTGAAATTGTATTTGCTCTATTTGATTATTATTGTTTTGAGGGCCACAGGGAAGATTAGCTTATTGTTGCTAACTGTGTTACCCTCTTGAAATAAAGTCATTACTTACTTACTTACTTACTATAGATTTAAAATCCAACCAAATATTTCTTACACAGTTGTTCAACATGGACAGTCTTTTATAAAGAAGTATGTCTAGATTTAGGACAAAAATCTGGACCAGAAAAAAGACATGTTCAGTATGGCCATTTATGCTATTAGAACACACATGCACTATTTTAAAATAAATTCAAAATGTTGTAGTCGTATAATGCTACTGAGTTGAGAGTGGTGTATGGTGTTTAATGCCACTTTCAACAATATTTCAGTTATATCGTGGCGCTCAGTTTTATTGGTGGAGGAAACCAGAGTACCAAGAGAAAACCACCGATCTGCCGTAAGACACTGACAAACTTTATCACATAATGTTGTATTGAGTACACTTCGCCTGAGTGGGTTTCGAACTCACAACATTGATGGTAATAGGTACTGATTGCATAGGTGTTGTAAACCCAACTACCATACAATCACGACCATGATGGCCCCTGCTACTGAGTTGACTGTAGACCATTTAGTCTCATACTTAAATACAACAGATCCCCTCTTACAAGGCCACCCATTCTACAATGAAAAAGTGGTTTTATCAGAAAGGATGGCCTCTCTTAAGAGGAACAAATTAGTAGTAACTTACTATCTCAGTCCATGTCAAATCTGGCTTGATAAGAGGGGTGATCTTTGGTGGGATTGGCATGATAAAAGAGGAGTTGTCTTTGATGAGAGTGGTCTTATTAAAAGGAGGGGGGTGTCTACTTTTATAACCATATATATTGATATATATTAGTGTAATTTAATGCCACAATATAGATTAGATATTTTTAAAGTATATTTCTTGTCCTAGTTTAAGTTAGGGATGTGATCTTCAAAATCATCACAAATTACACTACATGTAGTTTGATTGGAGTACAATGCCAACATATATAAAAAGAAATAGGTATCTGTTTGAAATTTGATTTTGGTATTCAGTGAAAAAATGTATTCTTGTAACACTCTGTGTTGCATGTTAACATTGCCACAATCACATGCTTCTTAGGATCGATTTAGTATATTACGTCCTCACGAAGGCATCAGTGCTCTGACCCAAGACCAGTAAAACTTCGTTAGGTCCAGTAAATTTTTCAGTTTTTGTTTAAAACTATATAAAAATAAATTCAAGAATTTGATTTGGACAGGTAAATTCAAATTTTCATTTCGAGGATTTTTTTATATACAATATTAGCCTTTTGATGAGGTCATCGGCTGGATTTATTGACTAGATAAAAGTATATCGACCGAGGATGTAGTCTGAGGTTCAATATATTTTTATCTTGTCTATAAATCCAGGTATTGACCCCATATCAAAAGTCTACTATTGTTTTTGTTATTATTTTTATTTTATGATGATTATCATATATATGATATATGACTCATTTATTTGACATACAGTAGTCCCTCTCTAAGAAGACCACTCTCACCAAAGGACACCTCTCTAATAAGACCATTCTCACCAAAGGACACCCCTCTTACCAGGTCAGATTTCAGATGTATTGAGATAGTATCTTTATAATACTACAGTTATCCCCCCTTATAAAAGCTGTGAAACGTAGATGTGAAACCGTAGCTCTTATGGTCCTTATGATGTTTTTTTGATAGATGGTGGTCAACACCTATCAAACAAATATGATAAGAACCATTAAAGCTACAGCCCTGCAACTACTCTTATACAGACATGCCCAACAAAGGCCACTGCTCTCGTCAGACCAGATTTCAGAGGTAGTAAAATACTATGGAATTGTCTTCCTCAAATGAGACCACTCCTCTATAAAACCACTTTTAAAGTTGCAGAAAGGATTGTCTTACAGAGGGGGTATACTTAGCTAAATTACTCCCCTCAAGAGAAACCAACTTTTATTATAAAGTAGTTTTTCATTGTAGATGGGGCCTTATAAGAGTGGTACTAATTATTGTATTGTAATTCATATCAGCTTCATATGGAGAGAGGTACTTTTATTATGTTAACTTGTCAACTGTATTACATTTGAACCTAATTCATCCATTTTCCAAATCATTCTCTTTCATGACTCTTTACTGGATACTTGTTGAAAGTTCAGAGCATGACCACTCTGATTGACTATTCATTTATGGTGATTTATCTCCTTTGCGACTCAAAAGTTCAATTTTTTTTTCTTGAATTCAATTGTTACCCTTTTATTTTTCAGACGGATTAAAGATGGTCAATGTATGTTATTGTTTAACACTCTCAGCCTCATCAATCCACTATACTAAAGGAAGCAATGATGAGAGGGTGTTTGAGGGTATTGTGCATGGTATGGTGAGTATTTAGTTCTCTCAGCCTCATCAATCCACTATACTAAAGGAAGCAATGATGAGAGGGTGTTTGAGGGTATTGTGCATGGTATGGTGAGTATTTAGTTCTGTCAGCCTCATCAATCCACTATACTAAAGGAAGCAATGATGAGAGGGTGTTTGAGGGTATTGTGCATGGTATGGTGAGTATTTAGTTCTGTCAGCCTCATCTATCCACTATACTAAAGGTAGCAATGATGAGAGAGTGTTCGAGGGTATTGTGCATGGTTATGGTGAGTATTTAGTTCTGTCAGCCTCATCTATCCACTATACTAAAGGTAGCAATGATGAGAGGGTGTTCAAGGGTATTGTGCATGATATGGTGAGTATTTAGTTCTGTCAGCCTCATCTATCCACTATACTAAAGGTAGCCATAATGAGAGGGTGTTCGAGGGTATTGTGCATGGTTATGGTGAGTATTACTAAATGACAAAAAGGTTCAACTGTTACAGATCATCACGATTGGTAGCCTTGCATGTACACTTTAAGATAACATTACACTTTGGGTGATCTAGACTCTTGCCAAATAAATAATAGTTAGTGTGTATGGGTTCCCCCCAAAATCCCTTCCACTACCTCAACCCCCTCCCCACCCCCCAAAAAAAAAATACCTGCAATTTGCAAAAATAATTTTGTGCTGAAAAAAATGACTGGTCAGTCTATGTTTATCTGTAATGCATTATAATAACCTTACCATAGGTGAATGTGTACTAAAGTATTATTTACAATTCATAAGTTAGACCTACTCCAATAGTTTAGTAAGATAATCATACATATATGTACTATTATAGTTAATGTATTTTGTCTATATGGTACATACATCTTTACAAGGGTAACAATTTTAGTCCAAGTCTCCCTTCTGTGGGAGGGGGTATTAGGGTATGTTACACACCCAGTAGTTGTTCGAAAAGAAAGAAGAAATTAGAATATTAATTTACATAATGTTAACAAAATTGATAAAAAAAAAAAACAATAAAAATCTTTTGTTTTCCCTTGAAGTTTAGGTAATTGTTTTTTTTTCAGAATACCTGTAGTTCAGTTAATTACTTTCCGTTTGAACCATGTGTTATTTGTATAAGATAAATGGATCACTAAAGGTTACACTTTGCTAAGTACCCAGTTATTTATTCAGGGACATATAATCATAGATAATTAAATTTCAAAGGTACAACTTGCTGCATCAAAGAAAAAAAGATGTTTCATGATGGATATCTCTAATTTAGAAATTAGAAACATGTGTTTACATGTGCAAATACATTAATTGCTACATGTACTTGTCTAAACAGAAACCACTTGCACAAGAACCAATTTTGTGTTTGGAATAGACAGGTGTTCGGTTTATACAGGTTCAATTATTAAAAATTATTACAGTCCTTGAAATGAAAATTTGAATTTACTGCCACTGGCCCAAATCTAATTCTTGCATTTGTTTTTATATACATGTATATCTAAATAAAAACTGAACAATTTACTGGTCTGAACAAAGTTTTACTGGTCTTAGGCCGGAGGATCGGTGCTCATTGTGAGGACTAACAATTTACTGGTCTGAACAAAGTTTTACTGGTCTTAGGCCAGAGGACCGGTGCTCATTGTGAGGACTAACAATTTACTGGTCTGAACAAAGTTTTACTGGTCTTAGGCCGGAGGATTGGTGCTCATTGTGAGGACTAACAATTTACTGGTCTGAACAAAGTTTTACTGGTCTTAGGCCGGAGGATCGGTGCTCATTGTGAGGACTAACAATTTACTGGTCTGAACAAAGTTTTACTGGTCTTAGGCCGGAGGATCGGTGCTCATTGTGAGGA
>MJUT01001581.1:93202-106281 GCA_002080005.1 Gigantidas platifrons | reverse complement strand
TTTACTGGTCTTAGGCCGGAGGACCGGTGCTCATTGTGAGGACTAACAATTTACTGGTCTGAACAAAGTTTTACTGGTCCTAGGCCGGAGGATCGGTGCTCATTGTGAGGACTATCTTACTTTGGGACAGTATTTAAATTTCAGTTTTATACAAATAATTCTTTACTTTGGTTGATACAGAATACTAGTTTATTAGTATTTAGTTTACGAGAGGTTACACTGTACAATGCTTTTGTATTATATTTCCTCCATTTAAAGAATTTTTTCTGTTTCAGTAGACAATTCTGGTTTTCTCTGGGTTACTTACTCTGTTGCCTCCACCAATAAAACTGACCACCACGATATGACTGAAATATTGTTGAAAGTGGCATTAAACACCATAAACCATCAGTAGACGATTCATTATTTCCTTGTAAAAATCTGAAGACTTTGAATGTAAAATTATACAATGAAAGTGAAAAAAAAAAAACATTTACAAACTTCGATTACAATTCCTGAAAGTGAAAAAAAAATCATAACAGTTTTCAATTAATGTTTCTTAAAACTGCTGTATTTTTGCTTGTCTATTGTTTAATAGAAGTTATATGCAAGTGTACCCCTAAAGGACTAAATATTGGTATTTTTATCGTTACTTCTTAACACTTATATATAAAACCAATACCCCCATAAGGGTAATATGGTAATTAAAAGTGATAACTATTTGGGATTCTTTTTCTAGAGATTTCCCTCAGGGGAAACAACTCTATGAATAATAAAGATATAATATTGCTCATATTTGTTAGTTTACCATGAAGGAAAACTATTAGAAACTGATTACTGATTCCTATGAACAATGATAAATGAGTGATTCAACTTGTTTATTTCAATTTAAGCCTTCGTAAATTTGTCTCGAGGGCATCCCTGTAGTGATATAATCCATTGTTTCTGTAAGCGATATTGACAAGATCGAAACACTTAATAAAGTATAGCACGCTACATGTATCATTAAATGGAATGCACTAATTAAAATTAATCATAATATAGCTACTCTCTGCATTCTGAATATTGAAAATAAGTCTCAAGTACAGAACAAACATAGTAATTCAATAATGCAGGAGTACATGAGTGAATTATCATCGTTATTCAGTTACGAGTGATTTATTTTCTATGTTCATCCTACAAGTTATGCTGTTTATTACATATAGCTTCTCCTTCAATAGGGATCATTCACCAGATTTCTTTCGACAGACGTCGCTGTTGTTCCATACGTGGTTAGCTGAACGTTTTAATCTCGATGACGCTTGAATTGTTAACGTTAGGTACAAGGACACGTCAATATGTAATGCCTTTATAACATGAATAGGACAATTCTGTACATTTCGTTCACAAACAAAACTGTTCTCGCGATTTTTATTTTTATTTGATAAATTATAACATTATTTTACAAGTTAGATAAACTACTATGAAACAAAAGAAGTTACCCGTATTGCGGGATATTCAATACGGGCCGCTTCTTTTTTTTCTAAATAGTACTGTATCTTATACTTAAACCATTACGGTTGAACAGTTGACTACAGAACGACAGGGATATTAGGTTATTAATTAATTCCTAACGGTGTATACGTGTATCACATTTTATTTCTTCGCATTAGCATTAGGGGAAAAGGGTGTATTTAACTCTGATAAAAAGATTTCGATGCTACATTTTTGTACCTGAAAATAAAATGCATTCTGAAACAGAATTTTTGTTCCGGGAAAAAGTTGTCCCTTTATGACTAATAATAAAAATCTGGGTAAAAGTATAAAAAATCAAAACCATACATGTACAATACACAGGAACACAACAAATTCATTTATACCTTTAGGCAGTAATATACAATTTTCAACAAACACAAAAAGAACAAGTAATAATAATAAAAACTTTGTAACAATGAACAAATAAAATTTCTGTGTGCATAGACACCTATTCAAGTAGCATAGTTGGTACTTTATATCATTTAAAGGGGAGCTTATTAAAAATCAATCTAAAAACGGCCATGCAATAATAATAAAAAAAAATAATAGCAATAATAAATTTATGTTTGTAATTAACAATCCAAAGGGAACACATTTATGATTATTTTCAACTAATTTAATTTGATTTGACCCCCACTGAAATTTGTTGAAAGTGGTGTTAAACACCAAACCCAGTAGTCCATATGTGTCCAATCGTGTACCTTTACATTTTTTATGTTCTTTTTATTGTATAGAATGCTGGGCTTTATGCAAATTCCCGATTTTTTTCATAGCATTACTGAAATTGTAATTTAAATCGTTTGACTGTTCATTTCAATAACAGATAGCTAACTAAATTTATCAATAACGTTTTTACCTGCATTAGAATGGAATAAACCTACAAAAGGGATATCGGAAGTCATATATCGAAGAAGGGCAGGCAATGCAATGGCCAAAAGAAAAAGGACAAAATGATAAACTGGTGGTCTACAATAAACTACACAGAAAACTGAAGATTGATCAGCACGAATACCATTTAAACCCGACGGAATTCTGTCGGTGACAACTTGAGTCTTTAGTTTTACATTGTATGGCAGTTCCAGGTTTTTTACGATGATCCGCCAGTCTGATTGTACAAAATATTTGAATGCTACCAAAATCTGTCGAAAATAATTTAAAATAGTAAGAAACAACAAATTTTCTTTATTTAAGGATTTATTATGCAATTCATAATACATCTGCTCAAAATCTTTCTAAAATAAATGCTATGATTAACCTGCTTGTTAAATTGTCGAATCTTTAACAGTTAATAACAATACGTGAAGAAGGAATATATTATCTGTATAATTTTGTACCAAATAATTTTAAAGATTGTGATTTAGATTTGAAGATTGCCTAAATATAGAGAGACCTAGATATATTAATTCAAAATGTTGTATGTGAAGACATACCGTATTTACTGGTGTATAATGTGCAGAATTTTACCCAGATTATTTATTTTGTAGGAGGGATGCGCATTATAGACAAGAACAATGTGTTTCACTCTTTTTCAGACCGGAAAATTACATGTCGGCCATTTTTTTTTCCGGTTTTTTTTTTAAGGTCGTCCGTTTCGTATTTTCAAGTTTAAAGAATATAAATAGTTCTAATATTCACTCAGAAGAAGAGACAAGCTCAAAGCTATCAAAAATATATACGATTGACATTTAATTCTTACATTTCCGACCACGATTTTTGTTCAAAAGTCCATGCGCATTATAGACACGAACAAGTTTTTTTCTGGAGATTTTCAAGGCCAAGAGGGGGTGCGCATTATGCACCAATGCGCATTATAGTACCCTAAATACGGTATTCTATTTTGTTCACTTGGAGCTAGTATTTCCCGAAATTCATGTATACTTTAAAATGTTGTATTGCAGTGTGAGTAACCAAACATTATGTAGACAGTACACCTTTTATGAACATGTATAGGCTACACTAAGCACAGGGACTTGCTCCCGGTCAATAAAAAGATCGACTATCCACATGTATGTACTAGACTAGTGTATTATGTGGATAGTCGATCCCACTAGTGTATATATGTGGATAGTCGATCTTTTTATTGACTGGGAGCAAGTCCCTGTGCACTAAGGTACATATACATGCCGAAATGGCTTGTAAACGTCCGTTTTATTTTTTAATATGGTCATAATAAAACTCTTTTCTTGCGACTTAAAGATAATACTTTTATTTTACATATACTCGTCAACTAAATCTGTGCTTCTAACAGGTAATATCACCGCGCTGTACTAGTTAAGCTTCAATGTTTGCACCATCCAAGTTTTATAATTCAGTGCCGTCATTAGGTTAACGTTAAGATACAAGCGTCTTTGTGATTCAAACGCACAATTAACCACTTATGGAACAGTAGCGTCACCAAACGGGAGAAGCGGTGAATGATTCCTATTGCCCGTGGGTTACGATATTTCTCCACTCAAGAGAGTTAAATTAAAATTTTTAACCACAAGCCGTCAGGCAAGTGGTTAAAATTTGAAATCTAACTTGAGAGTGGAGAAATATCGTAACCCACATGGGCAACTGAAGGAGAATTTGTTTCTCCCATTATTTAACACGAAGTTTATTTCAAAATTTGAAATTAATGCGTTTGAAAATAATGCGGGGAAAGGCACGAGACATTTTACTCTTGTAGAGGATTACAGATATTTCCACCACTGGTTCAGCGGGGTTAAAACGCCGTATTAATGGGAGAAATAAATTTACCCCTTTTGTGTGAGCTAATAAGACAGTTAAAGCAAGAGCTTGTTTTTCCTTTTCGAAAGCTCAATGATTGTGACGAACTTTGTACTGTTGCCTCATGAAGTGAAACAAAGTATTTCTTTCACTAGGAAATCTTGATATTTCACGGACATCTATGTAATAAAGTTTAAAAAATTAAAAGTGTTAGAATGTTACATCGACACTACAATGAAACATGTATTGAGAGCTCTTTTATTTAATTTGGAAGACTACCCTCTTTTATGTTACCACGTTAAAATATCAAAGTTCTTCATTATCTATGGGGGCTGTCATGGTCGTGATCTAATGGTACATGTAGTTGCAATGAGTGCCTATCACCACTAAAATTGTGAGTTCGAACCCAGTTCATGGTGAGGTGTACTCGATGCAACATTATGTGATCACGTTTGTCAGTGACTTGCCACAGGTCAATGATTTTCTCGGGTATTCCAGTTTCCTCCAATAAAACTGACAGTCACGATATTACTGAAATATTGTTGAAAGTGACGTTAAACACCATAAACCAAACATTATTATCTACATAAATAAAACCTCTTTTTAAAGACCACCTGTATTGAAAAACCTAATTTTTCTGGCAGAAGTGGTGATCTCTCCAGATTGGTTTAGCTGTGATTTTATTTTCTCCACTAAACATTGAATATAGCAGGATTTAAAAGAATATTAGTAAATATATTGAATTTTAGTTACATTTTCCATATTGTCGTAGTTTTAAAATATATACTTGGGTTTTCCTAACGAAGAAAAATGTAACCTCTTTATTGATATAACAGCTTATCTGAGGTTCAAATATAGTTTAGGTATTTCAGTCTGTATCTGCTTGAAATCAAAAGGTGACTCAGATGACAATTTGTGTTCTTAGTTAAAACATGAAACTCCTTACGAAAAAAAAACAAAAACTGTTTTGATTCCAAAGTAGAATTTGATCTTTATATCAAATACATCTAGAACTAAATAAAATAAAAATTGCCTGATTAACATCATTAGTGATCTGCACAAGCTGAAATAATCAAATAGAATCAGTTTGATTGATGATTTGTAAATTTTTACTTTTAATCTTTACACATGGTAATACAGTGAAACCTGTGTAAACTGAACCCCTATGTGACTGAAGAATTTGTTCAGTTTAGACAGGTGTTTGGTTTACACAGGTTCAAATTACATAGACATTTAGGAGATTAGACTGTAAAGTCTGTCTGGTTTAGGCAGGTGTTCGGTTTACTCAGGGTTCAGTGTAGACAGGTGTTCGGTTTACTCAGGGTTCAGTGTAGACAGGTTTTCGGTTTACTCAGGGTTCAGTTTAGACAGGTTTCACTGTATATATTTTGCAACAAACATGTGATCGCTGTTTTCTAAAATGACGTCTTGCTCGAAATAGACTTCTCATTGAATCTCGCATCAAAGGCAAAATATTGCTGAGAGAAATCCATTACAAAACAAATCAATGATTATTATATTTCTTATACAGATGTATCTATATTGATTGATTGATTGATTGATTGATTGATGGGTGTTTAATGGCAACTTTAGCAGTATTTCAGCTACATCGTGTCGTGATCATTTGTTCATGCCATAATATAGCTGAAATACTATTTAAGTTGGTGCTAAACACCAATCAATCAATAAATGAACAAATTTTCTGAATCATTTTCGTCAACTACAAAACCTTTAAAAATAAAGCACATTTGTATTAAAACAATCATTATGTACTAGATTTGACTGAAAGTGATGATTAGTACTGTTCTATGTATTTTATTTTTACAGTTTGGTCCTCGTGAAGAATTGAGCTACGATGACTTCAAGAAATGGACCACACCCAATTGTCCTCATATTTTCTGTGGTGTCCATAATTGGGTGTATACTATACTGACAGGATCCAAAATGCCGTCTGAACAGGTATTCTGAGTGTAAATAGAAGATATATTATAAATGGCGCTTGTCCATTTAACAAAAAATATTGCTAAAGTGATAATGTAAGAGGGTCTCGGAGGCCATGAAGTTATTATATTTATGACGTCAAATATCATAACCCTAATCATTGTTGTATATTCTATACAATATTATGTGATAAAGTTTGTCAGGTCAGTGGTTTTCTCAAGGTACTTGAATACAACAGAGCGCCACGACATAATTGATGATTTTTGGTGTTTAATGCCACTTTCAGCAATATTTCAGCTATACCATGGCGACCAGTTTTAGCGGTGGAAGAAGCCGGAGTACCCAAAGAGAACCACCAACCATGGGCAAGCAAATGGTAAACTTTATCACTTGCGGCTACGAGTCGAGTGCACCCTTTTTTGTTATTTACAAATCCGGGCGCGAACCCACGACGTATTGGTGATAGGCTTGTATGAGTTGTAGGTAATCCAACTACCTAACTCATTGAGCCACCCGGGCCCGATAGGCGTAAAGATGCTTGACTTGTCATGATGTATTGAATAGCAAACAAAATGTAGCTATTTCTTAAAAAATAGACTCAATCCACCCTCGAGACAATCATGACACATGGATTCCTGGTTTTTCATTATCCTTTCATGTAAGATTCGAAAAAGACAAGAAACTTTTTACCTTGAATGATTTCTGACTGGAACCGACTGCCACAGCCTATAGTCTTAAGTGGTTCGGTTAAAACATTCAAGGCTGCTGTCTCCTCTATCAAATACTAACTTATGAAACCTGTAAATAGTTTTAACCTTTGCCAATGGTCATTTGAAGCATCTGACATAATCTTTTTACTTGATAAAATTAATAAATATTTGTTAGAAGTGGAAATATCAGGAGAATAAGGACTAAAAAAATGTTATTTTTTTTACAGGAAACAGCTCCGGTACCAGAATTGAAGAAATTTGAGCAGGACAAACACTGTATGAGTATGGGGCTGTTATGGGCATTGTCAGCTGTGATACCACATAGTTATACACATTCTGATCAGAAGGAAGGGCAGGGAACTGGCACAAAAAATCCACTACTTACCTCATTTAATTTGTTAATGAAACAGGTAAGTAATATGTCCTGATTTTACAATATATTTGCAGATACTGTGAAAGTATTGTTTTTCTAGGAGTATCAATTTTCGTGGAATCCGTGCTTAAGAAAGATAACGAAATATGATACACAACAAAATGCAAAATGCCCATATTATTATTTTGTGCCAAGTATGAAACCACAAATTAAGGAGCCCACAAACCAAGGAATTCCTCTCAAACCAAGAAAATTGGCATCCACGAATGAAAGTACTTCCACAGTATTATTATAACAGTATGGTTGAAATAAATTTGAAATTAAAATTAATATCATGCAAAACCTTCAAACTAACATTTTGTTAAAGGTGTCCAGATTCATTATAGTTGTTGAAATAGTAATTTATCTTGACATAATAACCTTAATAAATATAAAACAGTAATCATTTATATACATTGCTTGCCTTTGTTTTATGTAAGTATCCGTTGTGAAGATTAAAATTGACAAAAATCATTAACCACACATAATATCTATTTATAGGCCAGCTTAAACAAGTGCCAAAGTTGGACATCATTATATAACAGTGATGAACATGGGCTTTCACTTAATAGGTAATATTATAGCGACATGTCTTCAGTGTACTGGATTATTCAGTGAAAACAGTCTAAACCGAACCCTGAATAAACTGGAATCCTGTATAAACCTAACATATAATAAAATACCAATGTAGGGAATTTTTGTTTATTTAACGGGGATCGTCATGGTTGTGATTGTATGATAGTTGGATTTACAAATACCTGTGCAATCAGTGCTTATCACCACTAAAGTTGTGAGTTCGAACCCCGTTCATAGCGAGGTGTACTTGATACAACATTATGTGATAAAGTTTGTCATTGACTTGCGACAGGTGAGTGGTTTTCTCCAGGTACTCCGGTTTCCTCCACAAATAAAACTGACTGCCACAATATAACTAATGTATTGTTGAAAGTGGTGTTAAACACCATAAACCTGAATTGATCATTATTGAAGTAAAATGTATTTGAAATTACAGTAAAGCTCGTCTAAACTGAACCACTTTGGGACTGAAGATTTGTTAAGTTTAAACAGGTGTTTGGTTTACACAGGTTCAAATTACTTAGACATTAAGTAGATGGGACTGTAAAGTTTTTTCAGTTTAGTCAGGGTTTGATTTAGACAGGTTTCACTGTACATCTAAATGTTGAAATGTTACATTTTCTTTCAAGTTTAAAAACGACCTTTAAAGCTATGTTTTATATATATGCTTGTATTTGGAATAAGAACTATTATTTGACTGTTATCAGAGAAAATGGAGATGAAATTTTCATTTTTTCAGCCCCTTACCATAGAAAAATATATAATGGAACATTGTAATCTCTCAAGCTCTCTCATTTCATCTCCCTGGATAGCTCTGAATGAAAATGTTGTCCTTTTGATATAGGCTTCAGCTTTATTTATCAAGGATAACTTAACTCCTCTGATGTTTTCAAAGGTAAAACTTTGGTCCTTTGACTTCAACACAACAAGGTTTTATTGTATACTAGGAATAAAGATGAACACACCTTATATTCATGTTAAAATTAAAGTAGCACTTCCATCCCATATACATAGAATATAGTTTATCAATATAAACCAGTAACATTTTCAGTGACAACCCCTCAAATATAAATATGCATTGAATAAACATATCTATATTTAGATTTTTTTTATACTTTCTTTGAATGAATTTAGTCAATAACATTGATTTCTATATTACAGGTTTACAACTCATGTCTCATCATATCATGGTCCTACAATCACACTACTGTCATTTGAAGGTAGAAACATATATTGTGTAGCTGAGGATACTGGATGGAGGTAATATTTTGATTGTTTTATTTATGTTCCAAACCTCAAGGGTTGGCACACTTTTATTTTACCATGTTTCTTTGTCTTTCGAATGAATGCATGCTTCTGCTTTATTGCTTAAGGTATGAATTGTTGAGCATGTTCCTATCCTGAATATAACTAGAATATTGCTCGCTGGACGTTAAGCAAACAATCGATCAATTTATTGCTTAAGAAACAACTAATCTTCTACAAACCTGGAAATTGAAAAATGAAATGGTGACACAGTAATTGTCGACCTAATAACCACTGCACGAACCACTCTTGTAACAAACTCAAATTTCTGAACACAGACATGTTAACCATGAAGCCAATGAAAATCTTGATCTTGTATTGGGACAGGCACATAAATGTGGCAGGTTCACAGGTAAATGGGAGTCTCGTGATGTCTAGATCAGCAAAAACCAAACAGACGTAAGCAAATGTTTAAAACGAAAACCCTGAACAGGCCACATACTGTTATAAACATGGACAGTACATAAGCAGAGTCTGTGAATACTCTTACCTAACTTGCTAACAAGGGAGATAAATGTTATGTTTAAAAAGTTCTCATCAAGTTTTGAGTAAAATATTAAAGGTTATTACAAATGTAAATAGAATAATATATGATACATAAAATATTTAAAGTTTGATTATAGGGGCTGCAAAAAAAATAAATTATGAATCATTCTTACACAAGAATAAAGTAAGCGAGAGAGGCTATTAAAATTAAAAACAAACAATAAAGAACATGCACAGATTTACGTCAATTTGACAAAGCACATGTCGAGAAGTCTTATGACAAAGACATTATGCAACATAGTAGGGTCAATGGAAGTTTATTCTTTCTAATTACAGTCGTCAAACCTGTATATAAAGTGTGCCCTTTATGCACAGTTGCTATTTATATACAGGTTAAAATTATATGCACTATTCATTAATGGGAAAAATGGGACTGCCCTTATTATAGACCTTGATTTGTTATATATATTCTACAAGTTAAAAATGAATAACTTTATTTACTCTCTCACTCTTTACCAAAATTGTAACTGATACAGGATGTTAATATATGATATTACTTTATGTTTTCAGAGAAGGTACAACTCGGTTTGGAGGACAGGACACAATGTTGTTACAAATTACTCCAGTGTTTAGAGTAGTACAAGGTCAGATTTCATTTGATTTTAGGTTTAAAGCACTGACTAACAGAATTAAGGTAACATCAAGTCCTGACTGTCCACCTTTATATCGTAGTAGGGTTTACTTTTAACTATGCAATCCATATCTATCACATCTAAAGTGCATTTGATTTCTATCCATGTCGAAATGTACTCTATGCAACTTTCTGTGAATGTTTTTGTGAGTAACTTGTTGAGAGTCTGTGATTTTCTTTGAGCACTTGAGTTTTCTTCACCAAAAATTTACTGCCATGTGACGATATAACAGAAGTGTTGATGAAGACTTAATGGCTGATTTCTCTGGTAGAGCAGAATTCGTTTACACTTCCAAAATACTTTGCATCATTCATGGTAGGGGTTGAAGTCCCAAGTCTTTTTTTGTTGGTAGACAATTAGTTTCATTTAGGAATCAAATATTAACACCTGGCAGAGTCATATGGTATTTTGAATCCATGCAAAATTTATCCAGGGTTCAAATTTTTGTTCAATATACCATATGGTAATTTGATTTGAGGTCAAATTTTAGTAATATTATTTTAACCCTATAGTTCATGGGACTTAATATAAAATGGGAGAGGTACATGAATTATTATTTGTAAGCCTGTTCGTATCATGAAAATACAGTCATGCCTTATGTGACATTCCAAGGGAACAGTGAAATATGGTCACATAATACAAGTGGTCTCTTAATACAGGTTTAATTGATATGAAATGCACTGTGAAGGGAAATAAAAATTATGGTCACATAATACAAGTTATTGCTTAATAGAGGTGACAAAAGCAGGTTTGACTTTAGTTGAAATACAGCCAAGTTGATGTAAAGCACCAATCAATCGCTCATATTGACCAATTTAGGTACCGGTAACTATAATTAGAATTATTAATTAACTTTGATTAATTAGCCTTTATATGATCAAATCTCTCAATACGATATAAAAATTTTCATTGGGCCAATACGGCAAAAACCAGTCCAATACGGATATTTTCCGTATTGGCCCAATTCCAGTCAGTCCAATAACCACTAGACCGGAATTCGCTAGACATTTCAACAATTGCAAGGAAAAATCCTGAGAGATATTGGACTGGTTAATTATACCCCCCGCAAACAAAGTTTGGGGGGTATATAGGTTTCACTCTGTCTGTCCGTCTGTCTGTCCGCATAGAGGGTACATGGTTTGTCCGCGCAACTCCTACAGTTTTTCTGCTAGGAAGTTTTTATTTTGCAGATCATTTATACATATATCAAAGATGTGCATGTGGTAAGGATTTTGATTTTTGTGCATTTTTACAAAAAATATAGATTGTTGAACTTAGACATTTTTTGGTGAACTTGGCAAAAAGGGTACATGGTTTGTCTGCGCAACTCCTTCTAAAGTTTTTACCCTAGGAAGTTTTTATTTTGCAAATCATTTGTACATATATCAAAGATGTGCATATGGTAAGTATTTAGATTTTTGTGCATTTTTACCAAAAATATAGATTGTTGAACTTAGTAATTTTTTGGTGAATTTGGCAAAAAGGGTACATGGTTTGTCCGCACAACTCCTCCTAAAGTTTTTACGCTAGGAAGTTTTTATATTGCAGATCGTTTGTGCATACATCAAAGATGTGCATGTGGTAAGAATTTTGATTTTCATGAATTTTTACCAAAAATATAGATTGCTGAACTTAGTCTTTTTTTGGTGAATTTGGCTAAAAGGGTACATGGTTTGTCCGTGCAACTCCTCCTACAGTTTTTACACTAGGAAGTTTTTATATTGTAGATTGTTTGTACATATATCAAAGATGTGCATGTGGTAAGGATTTTGATTTTTGTGCATTTTTACTAAAAATATAGATTGTTGAACTTAATCATTTTTGTGTGAATATGGCAAAAAGGGTACATGGTTTGTCTGCGCAACTCCTCCTACAGTTTGTAAGTGAGGAAGTTTTTACATTGCAGAACATTTGTGCTCATATCAAAGATGTGCATGTTGTAAGGATTTTGATTTTCATGAATTTTACCAAAAAATATAGATTGTTGAACTTAGTTATATTTTTTTTTATTTGTGAATTTGGCTGAAAGGGTACATGGTTTGTCCGTGCAACTCCTCTTACAGTTTTTATGCTACGACGTTTTTATTTTTGTTGAATGTGTTAAACATTATAATTTGACAAATAATATATTTTCCGTGTAGACTTAGTTTTCAATAATCTTGGACACAGTCAGAGTGAAGCGGGGGGTATTAGTCCTGCTATGCGGACAGTTCTAGTTAATAAAGGTATCATTACGTGATGTTTTTCATATAGGATATAGGTCCTCGGTCTGCTGTATTGGCATTCGGCTGTGTCTCATGTCAATACAGCAGGCCTCGGACCTATAACTTGACCAATATGAAAAACATCGCGTAGTAACATTGCGACAGGTCGGTTGTTTTCTCCGGGTACTCCAGTTTCCTCCACCAATAAAACTGACCGCCACCATATAACTGAAATATTGTTGAAAGTGGCATTAAACACCATAACCATGACATAATTTGAAAGAAATGCATTTTATTTTACAGCTGGAGGTCCCATGGTATTGTGGAATGAATATTCTAGAGATATCAGGAAGGGAATACATATAGGAAAAGATCCTAAATGTCCTGTGATTATTATACCATCAGACTTTGACAGACTAGAACACTATGCTGTTAACTGTGTGATAAATAGAGTAGAGGTACACAAAAATATACATAAACAAAGTAGAGGTACACAAAAATATACATAAACAAAGTAGAGGTACACAAAAATATACATAAACAAAGAAGA
>MJUT01001581.1:72632-85409 GCA_002080005.1 Gigantidas platifrons | reverse complement strand
TGTGCCGAATTTGCACAGAAACGATTGACATTTTGTCTAAATGTCAAACGGAAACACGTTTTTTATTTATACATTGTCATAACGATGCTTTAAATCTCATTTAAGCATGATGCGTTTTAAAACGTTTCACCGACCACGCGATATAAGAGATAAAACAGATGCAGTTGTTTTTTCCATACGGACAGCGCTACCGCATTTATTATTTTTTTTTTACTATTTTTGCAATAAAATCGGCAATGCGGCGACGAATTTCCACATGCGGGCGGGCCTGAGAACCAAGAAATTAACTTTGTATGGCCTTACGATTCCTTTTTTCTAGTATATTCAATACTTCCGCTTTGCCGATTTCTGCTTTTTTGTTGACTTCGTAAAATCAGGTCTGACTGACACATTCTTTTATTTTTGTCATATCAACGTGTGGCATGTTTATTGTATCAGGGTATTATTCCATAGATATATAACATGGTACAGTGGAACCTGTCTAATCTGACACACCAAGGGACCAGAGAAATGTGTCCGATTGTACAGGATGTCAGAACCTGTCTAATCTGACACACCAAGGGACCAGAGAAATGTGTCCGATTGTACAGGATGTCAGAACACGTCTAATCTGACACACCAAGGGACCAGGGAAATGTGTCCGATTGTACAGGATGTCAGAAATCTTGGATGTCTGATTGCACAAGTTCCACTGTGTTTATAGATGACATAATGATATTAAAAAAAAAATAATAAATAGGGTAATTATATTTTAAGCTTATAAATTTGACTGAAATTGATCTATTAAGGGAGTAAATGTATTATATTTAAATATTAGCTGACATCAATTGATATTTTATTGTCACAAAATTTTAATTTATTGGCAATGTTTTAGTTAAAATATAAATGTGAAAGTGGAGCAGGAACTGCTTACCCTTCCAGAGGACCTGATTCACCCTTGGTTTTTAGTGTGGTTCATGTTGCTGAATCTTTAGTTTTCTGTGTAGTGTTTTGTAGATCATAATTTGTCCTTTTTCTTTTGGGCATTGTATTGTCTTTCCTTTGATTTACAGCTTCTGATTACCCATCTGGTATTGTCAAAATTTTCTTGATAGATTGTCTGAATACAGTAGACTCAGAATCTGTAGTTTTCTATATAGAGGACTATTTTATAATCAGATTGTACATTTGGTAGACATTGGTTAAACATTATTTACTATGCATTTTTAAAATGGTGCTAGGAAAAATGTGTCCAGTATATATGATTTAAATGAAGGATGTAGTGTTTAGTGTGGGTCTTATCTTTTTGTTGAAGTATTTTCAAATATACAACATTATCAAAAAAAAAAGGTCACATCAAGCTGTATTTTGCACCCGAATCATGAAGTTGAGGAATTTCAGTTTTCCTTAACCAATTTAATTTTGATCTTTGTTTTCCCAATATTATGACCTTTTAGTTGTAAAATTTGGGATTGTTTTTGTATCAATATTAAGTTAATATATGACACATAGCCTCATTTTGATATAGAAAGTATGAGCTACAGGATTTCAGATGCTTCGATATGTTGAACAAATACTATGCTGTGACCTTATCCCCCTTCTAGAAAAAGTTATAAAAGAAAGAAAGTAAAGCTATGGGAATTGCAAACATGGCTGTGTTATTGGTTTTGAGCAGATTAATATTATCATGATCATTACAATATTTCTAGGCAGTGCTCATATTGTATTGGAAAGCTGCCAAATAGACAGTTTTGTTTTGACATTCATTTCTATTTACTAATTTGTAAACAAAGTTTATTACAAAAAGAAAGGTATTCAGAAAGAAAATCTCAATTTTATTATATAGATAGGTGTGAATTAGGGGAATTTATCCTTGAAATAAATTCCGGTATTTCACATGTGAAATATCATTTTTTTTCCCGCCGGAACTACTTTTGCAAAACTATAAGTGTGGTGGTTACGTCCCTTGTTGTGCAACGGTGAATACACATACGATTGTAAGCTGAAAAAATTCCGCGAAATGTTATTGATGACTTTGGCACATAACCAAGATGACTTCATTGACGTCATATGAAGACTTGCAGTTTGAAACGTAAAGATTAGATGCTATTTGGCTTCGTATACGCTTCAATTGCGATTTAATTTAACTAAAATAAGCTTTCAAGGTAAGCATTTTAATTATTTTTGTACATTGTTGTAAATATGAAAAATAGGATTTCACATTTTCAAGATGGCAGATCCTTCCAACTGAGCCCTGTAGTATCATTGCTCGTAGATTCACACATGTGCAATCAAATATACAGATAAAAAAAAAAATATATATAAGAAATTTTGAAAGTCTATATAATAAACAGTATAACTAAATCATACATTTTGAATATCAAAATAAGACCACTCGTGACCGAATACGCATTAACGATTAAATTCGTGGACGGAACAAGTTCCGCCCACTCGTTTAATCCTTATGCGTACTTCGGTCACTCGTGGTCTTATTTTGATATTCAAAATCTACGATTAGTTATACTATATTTATCTACGCACAAAAGGGATATCTATATATATATACCAAGAATGCACTACAAATATTAGTATAGTAAAATTGTATTTCTTCAACATATTCAGTTAAACCTGTATTAAGAGGACACCTTTGGGTCACAGTAAAAGTGGCCTTATAAGACAGGTGACCTCTTAAAAGTGGTTCAATTCATATGAAAATTTTCTATGACAGGACAAGAAAAAGTGACCTTTAAATACAGATGACTGCTTAATAGATGTGACCACATGGACAGGTTTGACTGTTTATATAATTATTACAAGCATTACACATAATTGTGTTCCAACTACATGTACTGACATACATTTAAATTTGTTTGACATTGACATACAGTAAAACCTGCCCATGCAGTCACCTGTCTTAAAAGACCACTATTTCTTTGTCCCAAAGGTGACCTCTTAATACAGGTTTGACTAATTACTATTCAGATAATGTGCATTATAATTAAATTGTTATTACCTTGTTTCTCTGTGTAGTTGGTTTAGTAAATGTAGCACTGTACAGTTACCATGGTAATGATTTAAATATACAGTTATAGCTATATATATACCGGTTATATATGTATACGAATTCTGCAGATTTTTAGTAAATGATACATTTATATCATTGTTTGTTCACCAGGCTTTCTTGTATTTATTTGCTTGTACATTTAATGTATTTTTATAAATATTTCCATACAAATTTGATTCATTCGAGAATAATATTTCCTGCAGATTTTTTTATGCAAACACTTAAGTTTTTGTTGCTTCTTCAAAATGCAAAAGCAAAAATTTTATGACAAAAATATGAACTCTGTATTATTATCAGTAACTAACTTCAATGGTACATTTTTATTTATTTGTGCAAAAACATCTTATGATTTTGTGGCCGTGATCGTAGGGTAGTTGGATTTACAACTACAGTGAAACTTGTCTGAACCGAACCCTTGAATAAACCAAAAACCTGTATAAACCAACCTTTAGATAGAGTCCTAATGTTACAAATCTTTGTTAATTTAACCTGCATAAACCGAACACAAAAGTTGGTCCCAAAGAGGTTCGGTGTACCTATGCAATCAGTGCCTTTCACCACTGATGTTGTGAGTTTGAATCTCGATCAGGGCGAGGTGTACAACATTATGTGATAAAGTGTGTCAGTGACTTGTAACAGGTCAGTTTTTTCTCTGGGTCCTCCGTTTTCTTCCACCAATAAAACTGACCGCCACGATATAACTGAAATATTGTTGAAAGTGACATTAAACACCGTCAAAACAAACAAACAACATCTTACGATTTCTTTTTTTTTTAATGTAAAAAAAAAAATCTGAGTCTGGTACTCTGCATTTAGCTTGAGACTCTGCTAAACGAAGATAAAACTGAAAAAGAATATTGAAAAAAAAAACATGATTATACTGTACATTAAAAATTAAGAATATTAATGAAATGAAATGGGTTAATAATGATTTATTTATACACTTTTAACAAAAAAACTTGCTGGTCTTGTTTTTTTTTACTTAATTGAACCTTATTAACCATGAAATTCAATAAGTGAACCAAAGTGGCATTAAACACCATACCCCTAACCCTTATACAGGGTGATAACCTTTCAATATTTTCTATTTTAAGTAATGGTTAATTGTATAAATCTGACTGTTGTATGGGACAGTTGCCTTGGTCACAATATGATTAAGATACCAATACAATAATTGATGATGGTATCAGGCCTATTTATATGTACATACTTATATTATATACAGGTTATATATATTATATATACATTTTAATTATTGCATTTTTATTATTTTACTTTCAACAGTGTTCGTTTTTGAAAAAATAAAATTGTTTTTAAATAATGTTACATTACAAATAAAAACTGGGACATTTATTTGTTGTTTTTTTATATTTTATATAGAAAATTTACTCTTTTGCCATGGCAACCAAAAAGTAATTAATATGTTTTTTTTTTACTTCATATAGAAATATGACATGTTTGCCATGGCAACCAAGTAATTAATAGTAAAATATGTATTAATGTCTACCATAATTGTTTTCCTTTTTATATACCACTGTAAAAATATTGCAATCATATTTATCTTATGGATCTAGATCTGTGGTTATTGTTGTCTGTCTGTAGCCACAATGGTTTGTGTGTCATAATTGTTAACCAATATTTTAATGCAAGGGTCCTTGGCAGAGAATAAACCTGACAGAAAAATGAAGACAAGAGGCAATCAGGAATGGACAATTCCAGAGAAACTTCCAACATCAGGCAGACAAGACAGGATGAAGCCAAAAAAAAATACCAGCTGTTGGACCAAGCCAAAAAACAAGGGTGAACCTAGGTGCTGGCGAAGGGCAAACAGTTCCTGCTTCTTATAAAAGATTGAGATTGGTTTTGTGTATTGTAGCATTATTTTGGATTATGGATTAAGTTCTTTAAAACCATTACTATACACAATAGTAAAGTATCAAATGAAGCAAAAGATGCAACTGAAATTTAGCAATTAGTTCACTGTAAGAAAATGAAATTTCTTAAATTCACTCTTTCATGATTAAGGTTCTGGTGTTTAAAGCCACTTTCAACAAAATTTCAGTTTATTGTAGTAGTTTGTTATATTTGTGATTGAAGCAGGAGTCAGTGGGTGAATGATTGTTGTTTAAGCCTATTCAACAATATTTCAGCTACATCATGGTGAGAAGTTGCATTCGAAGAGATGATTATGATGTCCGTTTTGTACTAGACCAACAAGTTGTATTTTTATAGTGTAGCTCACTGAAGCAACAATCTGCAAGTAGACATGCCGCTCCACTCGGACACATTATCCTGATTCCAAGCCAACCAGTCTTTGCTTTTGCTCCTTAATGCTGTGTGCTTAGTGGAGAAGAAATAAATACTAATTTTAGTCTTTAACTCGACTTGGACAGCTGTTCTGCCCTCAATCCAGGATACCAAAGAGATGGAAGCCCAAGTGTTAATTGACACTGCAGCAGAATATGCAAAACAGGAACGTTATCAACTCCAACATACAAAAACAAATAGTATTCGAATGCATTCTAACTGCAAACAATACTCTTCTGATAAACAAAATCTGAATTCACTCCAAATAAACGGACAACCAATAAATGATCCCAAAGAAGCTCCTCATATTGGCTTATTGCAATCTGACACCATCACAAAAACCATGGAAATAAATGTAGAGCAAAATATTAAGAAAGCAAGAAGAACTACCTATAGTCTTATGGCCTCTGGATTACATGGATACAATGGACTAGACCCCGAAACCTCCTTACAACTTTTTAAAACATATGTGCTGCCTATATTATTATATTTAATGGAAATACTGCTTCCTACAAAAACACATAACGCAAAAATGGATTTATTTCAAAAGAAAATATTGAAGCAAATACTGTCGTTGCCGAAAAATGCACCTGACTGTGCAGTATATATTCTAACTGGAATTTGGCCAATTGATTTACAAATTCAGTATAAAGCACTTATTTTTTTATAATAACATAGCTCTCTAGAAAAAGAAATTGCGAGACGTCAACTCTCCATTAAAAACAAACAATAGTAAAAGTTGGTTTATGGAAATTAAGAAGCTACTTTTGAAATATGATCTGGAAGATCCAATTATACTACTAGAAAATACTGTTAAAAAAGAAGAGTGGGAAAGGACTGTCAATAAAACAATTAATTTTAAATGGAAAACACAACTCCTGGAAACAAAGAAATTATATAAAAATCTTCAATACCTAAATGTTGGAAACCCATATTATAAAGGAATCCATAATCTCCTGAGAATCATCTGTCCATCAGCAAGAGATCCCGGTGAAATTGAAATTAATAACTGGAACGTATCTTCTACAAACATCAAACTAGAAAAGCAGCTATAAAGAAAAATGGCAACGACAGTATTTGTTTAATATGTGGATAAGACGACGAAACAGTTGAGCACTTCATCCTTCAATGTCCTGCTCTCTCAGTAGTTCGAGATCCAGTAATAACTGAAATTAGCTTTATACTATATGAGCAGCATCGAATAAATTTTGACACTTTTAACATCCAAAAGAAAATTCAGACTATTTTAGACTGTAGTAACCTGATCCGGAATAAGGAACACATTCAAACTTGGTCACAACTGGAATTTCAGAACAGGAGGCTACTACATAATTTACATGTGTCTAGATATAGGATGCTTGCGTATATAGAGAAAAATATAAGCAAAGTAAGGAAAAATAATCTACCACTATATTATACTAACCGAAGCAATAGTAAGGCAGATGAGATTAAGTCAAATAGTAAAGTGAGGACAATTTTATAGAAATCATTGACATTGTAACATAGAAAAGGATATTCTGTTGTTTCACAAAGAGGGATATGTACATACTTGGGAGCACCAACGCATGATGTATATAAAAATGGTGATGGTGACGGTGTCTGATATTAATAGGAAATTAATCTAAGTGGAAAATGGTATGGTAACGGTAACTCGACATGCTCTGCATGGTTGTCCTATGAAGGATGTACAGAAGAAGAAAAGGTAAAAGGATACCCGTGGTTAATTAAGATTAACATTACTTTAAGAGCCAGTCTGCGATAGATCCATGCAAAATCGTAAAAATTGTCCAATTGGGTATTCAACAGTTGCAAAACATGTTTACATTTTCATAATCTTTGGGTATTCAGAAGTTAAGATTTCCAAGAAAACAAATTTTTGGTGCATTATTTTTCAGTTAATAGCCTTATTTGCATATTTAGTGATTTATTAAAAGAAATGGCGCCAAAATATACTATATTTAGACACTTTTCAAAGGTCGAGAAACATGATTTACCTTTGACATAAAATGTTTTTTGTATCAAATATCGCAAGAAACTTCATTTAGGAACCCCAAAATCCCATGTTAAGATTTTTTTGCATTTTGGCAAATTGCCAGAGAGGTTCATACTAAGGCTGTTAAAGTTAAGATGAATATGTTACATGTAATCAATATAAATTTTCTCTTAAGATCATATTTTTAAGTTTAATTTTCCAATATATTTTCAAAGATGCATATTAGCTTCAAGATACCTGAAATTATTGAGCTTGGCAAATAATGGAGAATTAGTTAAAAATGCTGCCAAAATCTCCATAAAATGCTACAATTCAAGTAATTTTCACCCCTTGATATATAAACAGAAATGCTCAACACAGACAATAATTTATATGATATTTATTTAATTTATGTTGAGAAATATTTTTGGTAAAATACAAGTTTGTTCTGCTATTATTTCCAAATAAATAATGAATTGAATTGGTAACCTCTCTACTACTTTTTTGAATTGTCTCCCTTAGTGGAAATCTTTAATCATTGACAAGATGGCGGCCTCCAGTGATGGTTCAAAGTAATTGGTTTTTTTCCAATTTTTTAAATTTTTCATTCCTCCTATTTGTTTTCTTACAAATACTAATATGATAATAGGTGTTACCTAACTTGGGACGAAGTCCAATAATTTGTTTAAACAATATATCGGGGACCAAACTCCGGACATTTTTCGTATCCGCTACCGAACATGGTTCATAACCGGAAGTAGTAAATAAACTTTATTGTACTATAGCTTTAGTTTGCACATTTTGTTGTTCATGTGCGATGCTTTATTCACGAGAAAAGCCGTCATTAGTTTTATACATCATAAAAATTATAAACATTGTCGGTCATCTTTGTTTATGGTTGTCAATGACTACTTCACGCTCTATCTCGCGATATGTTGAACAGGTTCCACTTCTCACGAGAGCTGCAACTTGATTTTTTTTTCTACATCCTTGTACCCGTTCTTGATTTTATTTATACAATATGTCGTTTTTAGTACTTTGATACTCGTGCCCCTACAAGAGCAATTTTTTACTGCATCGATTTTTTTTGCAGAAACCCACTGTAGCTGTACATGTATTACTTCCGGTATGTCATTTCCGGTGCGTGAAAATTTAGTCATTAGTATATAGAAAAAATTGCTCTTTCTACCATAGTTGGGACTTTGTCCCATATTAATTAGTATATATAATTATAACCATATTTTAATAGTCATCAAATAGTAATTTGAAGTAATTAATTCCTTAAATTGAGACTTGTTATCAGTTTGACCCCAGGTGACCCCACTATACTCTGGTATTTTGTAAAGGTTTTTACCATTACATAAACTCTAAAATTTGACACTCAATACAAATCAGTATGTAAGTGTGCCATTGTTGATTAGCCCACTGTAATCTTTTACTTTTTATTGAACATTTTAGTCACTCTTTTATTTGAAAATTAAATTATTTTATAAAACCCATATATTATTGCTTTAACACCCATGACTGATAGCAACATTAAGAGAAGTCTGAAATTAACCCGTGTTGATACTGAAGGGTTCAAACAAAAAAGGACTCCTGTTCTCCTTGCTCTCTGGATTACAAAGCACTTCCATAAGAGAACAAAAAGGCATAAAAACATCAATGTCTATGTATGGTTAGGTACGTGTGATATCACAAAGAAAGCTAATGGCTTTATAGAACTACGCTATGCTAAAACAGAGGTGCTATTGTCGTATCTAAAAGACAAGTTTGAGGATATAATTCTCGCTATACAACAATCTAGGAAGAAACATAAGCCAACAATAACATTGTTAGAAATCCCACACTATTCGATAGTGCTATATAACAGCAGGCAAAAGCACCAAGACCCGCAATCTTTTTATGAGGCTGATTTAAAACTAGCCAAACAAATAGACGCCGTAAATCAATTGATTCAAAAGTTTAACTCAGATTTGGCAACTAGATCTCCTAAATTTTCCCTTGATCTTACAAGACCAACCAAAGGACACAAGAAGGGAAAAAGGACAAAAGCACACAGTCACTATAACTTCAAGGACGTTTATATTGACGGTATCCACCCTAGTCCATTATTAGCCAAACTGTGGTACCAGCGTATAGGAAAACAAATCATTCGAGACTGCTTCGTTAAGAAACAACCAAAACAAAAGCGCAAGAAAGATAAACAGAGACATTGAAACTGTAGCAGCATATAAATACCCATAGACTAATCTGGATAGTAAATATTGTTTTGCTGTCTGGACAGTTACTGCATTGTATGCTATACTTCTAAAAAGTTGATAACAACAATAACACGATATTAGTACTATATTAAAAGTAGTTGAAAACGGATAGTAAATACTGTTTTGCTGTCCGGCTCTATTGTCAACATCTGAGTGTCAACAATTGAATAGCCGAAACACATTGTCTAACTACCTTAGACCAAGAGTTGGAAATATAAGAGTTCTGTAACACTAGATCTTTTACCGTAAAACCTTAATAAGATAGTAAAAACTGTTTTGCTGTCTTTCACGTCTTCAATTTATACCAAAGATTATATTGTCTCTGACACTGCTCTCCTATTCCATATCAAGACACATAACTATCTGTAGCCGAGGCACATATTATGAGGTTGGAAAGTACCATTTTAGATAACAACAAACTTATAAGAAATCTAAAATTACAGCAGGTTGGAATGCAACAAGAGGATATTCAAACCAATTCACATGCGCATATAAATAGATATGCAAATTCTCTTGACGTAAATAAATGCCACTGTGCAACAATTGAAAATCGACTAAGAGATCTGGAGCGAGAGATGACAAATATGAAATTACAACAGTTAGAAAACCAAATTCTTAAAATGAAGAATCAAGCAAACTCAACTATATTACAACCTATAATGCAACCAATGATAAATCCAGTTCCACCACAACCCATCCATTTCCAGCATCAGGCTCCAGCTGTCGCCAAATCAAAAAGAGCATTTTACCTATGGAAAAAAGCAGGATCCTCACAAAGTAGTTCTAATATCTACAAAATAAAAAGAACAGAAGCTAGAAAAGAGCTTAGATCAATTCAGAGGCAACAAACTGCAGAAAAACGAACTAAGTTACATGAGGAAATAATGGAATCATCAGATAGAGACACAAAGCTATTTTTCAAGCTAATAAAGAATCAACGTGCAACTAGCACAACAGATACTCAAATATTGCATGTAGAACAAAACGAGTTCACAACACCCGCTGAAATAAATGAGACTTTTAGAAACCATTTTTCCAATCTAGCAGAACCAAAGCAAAATCTAAAATTCAATGAAGAACATGATAGACAAGTGAAAATAGATGCCGAGCTGATTGTTAATATCTGTGAAAATAGTTCAGTGACAATCCAACCTGTTACCCCTACAGAAATATCAAAATTGGTGTCATCGTTAAAAAAGAAAAAAGCTGAAGACATAGATAAATTGTCTGCTGAACATCTGCAATATGGTGGATCAACCATTTCTGACTACCTTGCGTCAACAATCAATAACATATTTTACACCAAGTATGTACCAGATTCTATAAAGAAAGGATTACTAACGGCAGTACCCAAAAAAGATAAAGACCTATCAAATCCATCAAACTACAGAGGTATAACTGTTATCTCAATTATATGTAAGCTACTAGAAATGTGCATCAGAGCAAGAATAGAAGGTACTTTAGAAAAACAACAGAATAAATTACAAAAAGGATTCACCAAGGGAGCGTCCTCTATCAACATTGCTCTCCTCATAACAGAATCTATAAATGAGGCCAAAGACAACAATGAAACCCTAATTCTTATTGCCTTGGATGCAGAAAAAGCGTTCGACGTTGTAGATCATACTCATCTATTTTGGAAAATATACCATCAGGATATCACTGGATCAACCTGGCTACTAATAAAGGAATTATATAGGAAAACAACTACTCAAGTGAAATCTGGAGGAGAAATTTCAAAACCATATGTTAATCACCAAGGGGTTAAACAGGGCGGAATATTGTCTGCCGGGTTCTACAAAGCATACAACAATGACATATTAAACACCTTAGAAAGAAGTGATATGGGATTTGAAATAGGAGCTATTTATGTGGGATGTCCAACTTGTGCAGACGATATAATGCTATGCGCTAAATCTGAACAGGAAGCACAAACACAATTGTATATTATAGAGCAATGTACATCAGATGACAGAGTGAAAATTAACAGTAAGAAAGCAGAAATCATTCGCATAAATGACAACAAAGCTAAAAATAAACCACTAACGCTCTTCAGCGAAACTATAAATGAAAAAACATCCTTAAAGCACTTGGGTATAGAACGAAAGAAGAACAACAGACCGGATATAGAAAAAAGAATCTCTATAGCAAGAGGCACTATGTATTCACTCATGGGAGCAGGTCTACCCGGAATCAATGGAATAAATCCACTGATAGCTTGGAAATTATGGCGAACGTTCGTTGTGCCAAGAATGCTATATGGAATTGAAACACTCAAGATAACAACAACAGATATGTACAAACTCGAGCAATTTCAGAAAAAGACCCTTAAACAATTTTTAGTCTTGCCACAACAAACAGCTGATCCAGCAATCTACATCTTGCTAGCAGCAGAGTGTATCGAGCAAATTATACATAAGGCAATTATTGGATTGTTTCTAAGGATATTAAAAGACCCGGATTCAGTCGAGTACCAACTGGCCATGCGACAATTAGCAATCAAAGACTGTGACTCAAATAGTTGGTTTATAACAGTGAATGAAATTCTACTTTCATATGAATTGCCATCTGCTCATAAGTTTTTATTAAGCCCTAAGAAAAAATGGAAACCTATAAATCATACAAAAATTGACAACTTCTGGAAAAACAAGTGGTCAGAAGATGGAAAAACAAAGTCAACGTTGAGTTATATGGAAACAGATACATGGAAATATAAACAACCAAATTTGTGTTGGAGCAGAGTCAGAGACAACAAACGAGACGTCAAAAAAGGAGTAATAAAATCACGAGTTTTGACAGGAACATACAAAACCCAACATGTCATCAGCCGGTATGAAAAATCTAGCACATCGTCGATATGTCAATTATGCCAAAAGGACACGGATGATTATGCACACTTTCTCCTTAAATGCGATACACTATCGACAATAAGATATAATCACCTGGTAAGATTGGCTTTGCATCTTGAGAAATTACAAGTAAACACAGATTTCCTAGTTAATTCAGAAAAGGACTTGCTTCAACTGATAATTGACTGCAGTGCAAGTAATCTGATTGATTCTCAATACCGGAAAGATGTAGACACGATCTGCAGAGATCTGATTTATGCTCTGCATGTGAAAAGAGCAGAACTGCTTTTAGAGTAAAAGGTTGCTGTCAGTCATGTTTATATATATATTTTATATATTATATAT
>MJUT01001581.1:29681-51928 GCA_002080005.1 Gigantidas platifrons | reverse complement strand
TTGTAAAACCGTGACACTGTGTAATCCGTAATGGTTGGTATTACACATTTAAAGTGGTGATAAGGATTTCATTTTTAAAAATCGATCTAAAGTGAAGAGATATATAAATGAACATGAAATACATATCTTAGTTGTCGTTGCAATCTTTCTATTTTGAGCGTACCTGATGAAGGTTATTCCAGAAACGTGTCGTGCGCACTAAATTAGATATCTACGTTTTATTAGTAGAACATAAGAGTATAGAAGACTAAATGACTTACTATTTCAGTTATTATTATACGATTATCTGGACTGGGTTGCACAAAGCACAATTAAAGTTAATTTACTATTAAAAGTACTATTAAAGTTAATAGTGAATTATTTATGTTGCACAAACGTCAATTAACGTTAATAGACTATTAACTTTCGAGTATATTTAATTGTACAAACGAGCGCTATTAAATTCTTAATTGCAAATTAAAAATAGATGTCATGCAAGTACTTGTGTCGCTTCGTACCAACAATCATCGTTATAGACAACTTACAGTGAATTATTTGACAGAACGGGAACCTTTTCCCCGATATAGATTTGGGAGAAATACAATATTTAAAAAAAAAAGTTAGATAACAAGCATCATAACAGATGACACAGGTATGTTCAATGGCCAAGTGATCACACTATCAAACTTTCTATTCAATTTTGATATGATACTTTTTTATAAACTTTAGAACAATCATCAGGTCCTTGAAAACAAGTCCGGGTATGAATATGAACAGAATTTAATCCTGTAAATAAAAAAAAGAGTATTAAGAACGAGCTTTTCTCCTTGGTTTTGGTTGTTGCTTCTCCGCTAAGCAAGCAGCATTAAGGAGGAAGAGCAAAGACTGGTTGGCTCGGAATCAAGATATTGTGTCCGAGTGGAGCGACATGTCTACCCGAGTACTGTTGTTTCAGTGAGCTAGCACTATAAACATACAACTAAGTGTGCTGATCTAGTACAAAGCGGACCTTATCATTTCATTGAAAATTAAATTGTTCTCGCCATGATATAGCTGAAAAATTGCTGAGTTGGCGCTAAGCTACAATCACTCACTGACTCCTTGGTCTGGAATCCTGGCGTCATAATTGTTTCACAACTGAAATAAGTCATTCATTTTTGATTCACTATCCTTAAAATTACATATATTTAAGTATCTTGCAGTGTAAATTTTTTTTGTAGATTATATAAAAGGATCGGAAGATAGGTGACAAAAAGTGTACAAATTATTAAAAGGAAGATTTTCAATGAAATACACAATTATCAATACTGTTTTAATGTTAGAGCCTTCCCTTTTCATGTGTAAAGCGAAAGTGCATTTTTTTTCCCATATTATTGACACAGTTGACATTTTTCAAATGTGCATTTATGACCATTATATGGTGCCTAAAATAATTTAATTTCCTTTGAAAGAGTTATATTTTCCTTCTATATAAATAAACATATATTCTGGATGTTCAAAGAGACTTGTCAGAAAAAAATTTAATATATAGTCTTTCACGTCAACACGTTAATATACAATAACTATTTCATTGATTTTTTTTTTACATTTTATATGCGATTACAGGGTATGGCATATTTAATGGAAAATTGTGGATGTGCATGCAAAATCATCAGATACATTTTTTGTAATCCTTGTTAAAATCGGGAACTTATGATTATTTTTTCATTTAATTGAATATTAGTTTAGATAGATAGAGGTCTGCGTAACGCATGAGCTCGGCATTGTAAATTGGATTATGAGAATAAAGATATGTAGGCAGAATACTTATTATAGAAGACATATCTAATACTATGTTTTTTTTTTTTCTTTTGTATTCTTTTGAAATGTTGTAAAAGCTGTAACGAAACAGTGGGGAAAGTAGGAAATAAACCAAATGACAAAAACTGATTTTATCAGAGAACAGGTAAACATTACAATGTTCACTAAATTGATACTTCAATTAAAATCAGAACGACTTTCTTTTACCGTTCTCATGATACGATTCTCACCAGACTGTCGATGGGAATAGAACACCAACCAATTTTGAAACGATTTTTTTCCCGACTTTTATGTTAACATCATAAGATTTTTGCCGAAAGCATTTCGCAAGGAAATATCGGATGGAAAATCGTATCGTGTGACCGCAAGACGGTTCGGCATACTGCTACTTTTGCAGCAACCTGTCATATTAAAAATCATTGAACTTTGTCCTTAGTAAAACGTGCATATAATTTCTACAGCTATTGTCAGAAAAAAATCTAGAGATTTAAAAGAAGTTGCTAACGGATGAGTGACGCCGTAATTAATTATGGGATCGATTTTAACTTAATTGAAGGTTAATTAACTATTAACTAATAGACAGTTTAATTGACGGTCAAAGCAACGCTATTAACTCATACTATTAACTAATTTACAATTAGCGATTTAACTGACTATTAAATCTTGATTCACTATTAACTTAATTGACGTTTGTGCAACCCAGTCCTTAGTATTAGGTTGGATGGTTTATGGTGATAAGCTCAACTTTCACCAATATATCGGCTACATGGTGGTGGTCAGGTGTTTTGGTGAGCTATCGCTATGAAAAATCCAACTAAGTGTGTAATGGTCTAGTACAAAGCGGAATCATCATGACTAGCTTGTTCTCACCATAACATATCATTTAGCGTTAAAGCAACAATCACTCACCAATGACTCCCAAGGCATTGGGTAAGTGTCTGAAAAACCAGTATACTTTATGTGGTTATCGGGACGAGAACCTATCGTATGTGATGACGTTTGGCTTGTTGGCAGAAGGAAAACAATATAGAAACTCGTGTATACATTTTTCGTGAAAATTGTAGTGATATTGATTATTGTTTGACGCCACCTCAGCAATGTTTTAGTAATAACATGGCGAAAACAAGTTAATTTTCAATGAGATGATGATGAGGTCCGGTTTGTACTAGACCAACACGTTGAGTTGGATTTTTATAATGCTAGCTCACTGAAACAACAGTCCGCGGGTAGACATGTCGCTCCACTCGGACACATTATCTTTACCCCTTAAAGGTTAAATGCTTGGCAAAGCAACATCAATTATCAATATTAAAGTCTTTGGTATGACTGACCGATGAACGAACCTATAATCTACCGCACTCGAGACGAGTACGCCAACCATCGCACCATCGATGTGGTTATGAAAGCTATGCCGGTAATATTGACAACTATATTCACAAGAAGAGTTTGAAGATACCAAAGGGGCAATCAGAATCCGTATATCGAAGAAGAACAGACAACACAATGACCAAAAGAAAAAGAACAAAAGGAGAAACAACTATCCACAAAACATACACATAAAACTAAAGATCGAGTAACACGAACTCCACTCAAAACCATGGGTGAAATCAGATACTCCGGAAGGGTAAGTAGTTCCTGCTCCACTAGTGACACCCGTCGTGTTAATCTAGTTACAAACCCAGTAATAAGTCGTGAATGAGGAAAGGACCGGGAAGTGTTGACGACAAGTGGAACATATCGGTGGTCATTTGTGACACAGATATTCCATAACGGTCAACCAAGTCATGGTAAAATTTTCGAAGTGATGACTTTAACTTTACCAAAAGGAACTCTTGGCTCAGTAGCTTCCTTGTTAGCAGCAACCCTCTATTTTAATTTTTTATTCAAATATTCAAAAAGTCAAATATTCAAAAATCGAAAAAATGAAAAACTTACGTTAAGTTTAATATTTTCAAAGTTTGATTAAATATCTAAAATTCTAAATTTAAAACAACTTTTTGATGAAAATATTAAAATTTGAAAACTTTTTAAAAATTTTGATATTTTGAAATTTTGAGTAAAAATTTAAAATATTAAAATTTGAATTTTTTTTGAAATTTTGAATTGTTAAGTGTTACACGGACCACAGTTAAGCTTATTATGAAGAATGATAATGATAAACACATATTTGTCTGCACGCTTTGTTTTTTACCGATAATTAACCATTCATATGTTGTCTACAAAATCTACATGCGAACACTGTTTAGTTTAATAATAGTTTATTGTACATTAACAATAGGATTGGACGGCAAATTATATACCAACTTATATGAAGTCCTCTCCTTACAAAATATACACATGAAATAATGACAGCAAAACAAAACACAAACAATAGACATTTAAAATTTTTGAAAGGTGTTGTATTTAAAGGATAACTATAGCAATTCAATTCAAAAATATGTCATTGTTTAAATAGTAAATATACATTCAAACAAAGGGATTGAACAAAAGGCAAAACAATATACATATATACATAGTTCAGAGTAGTTTGCAGTGAATCAGGGAAGGTAATTCTCCATCAATGAGACTTAAAAAATTGTTGCCATATTCTAATATAGGTCTAATAAATGCAATGTAAAGTTGTTCTAGAGATTGTCTGTCAATCTTATTTTTTAAGTGTCTCATGATATTAATACGCCTACAGGCTCTAGCATAAATATCCTGAATAAGGTCTGCCCTCTTGGCATTGGAAGAAAGATTTAAGCCCAAATGTTTGTCTTTAAGCTCAAATGTTATTCATATGAAGGGAGTGACGTCAATATTGGTTTTTCGGTTAATATACATAGATTTTGTCTTGTCTGCGTTGAAAGTAACACCTCAATCTTTAGCACACTGGTTTAGATATTCTAAGTCTTGATTTAAAGACTCTGCTGCAGATATCTCATCACCTACAATACAATATCAAAAGTATCATCCGCAAACAATTTCATTTTGTTTGTAACAACATCAACTATGTCATTAACGAATGCAGGGCATTGGTCCGAAGGTTCATTAGTCCGAAGGGTCATTGGTCCGAAGGTTCATTAGTCCGAAGGGTCATTGGTCCGAAGGGTCAATGGTCCGATGTGTTCGTGGCTCAAAAATATTTAAAAAATCAGACAAAAGGGCTTATGTAAACTCGATTTAGCTGTATATATACATTTGTATGTTCCAAATATTATGAGTAAAAGTCTTATCTTTCAAGAGCTATGTGTGGATTTCCCCGATAATATTCAACATCCAGCTTCCTTACATCGTTTGGTCTTCTCCGATTGAATCTTAAAGGCATGATAGAAAATAAGAAAAACAGAATGAGCAACCAAGAACCAACATCGAATGACATATATAAACCTCTAGAAACAAGAAGCGAACATCAACATTCAAAAAATACAATCAATACATAAACACATGCGAACAACATGAACCCCCGATGGAAAGGGAATGAAACAGGGGCTCAAAGAATTTAGCAAATTCTTATTTGTATAAATATATTTCCCATGTTGTATTTGTATTTTGAATTCAATCCCACACGTAATTGACAATTCTAAACAACAAGCAATCATTTGCAACAAGGCGAAAAGGGGAGCGTAGCTATAATCCGACAGCCCGTTAGTCCGACATCCCGTTGGTCCGACAGTCCGATAGTCCAACAGCCCGATAGTCCGACAGAGATGTGTTTGTTTTTCACTTTCACCGTTCAAGTAAAAACAGCAACAAAGTAAAAATTAGCGGGAATACATATAAAGATCTAAAGCTTTAGCTTGACCAATTTTCTTGAATATTTGTTTTAATTTGTACTTGTATGACGGCATTTTTTCATTCACTTAAATGAAGAAATATAAAACTTCTTTTATAATTCAATGATAATCTCAAAGTGACTACCACACGAATTTCGAGGGGGTATTTTGGATCAAATTAAATCTTTTCGTCTTCTCCGTTAAATTATTATTTTTCCGATTTACATAGCAGGCAATTTGTTCCGGACTGAGTGAGTGATTGTTGTTTAACGCCAAATCCGCAACTTTTCAGCTATATCATGGAGAGAATAAATAAATTTTCAATGACATGGTGATGAGGTCCGTTTTGAACTAGATCAACACGCTGAGTTGGATTTTTTTATAGTGCTAGCTCACTGAAACAACAGTACGGGGATAGACATGTCGCTCCACTCCGACACATTATTCTGATTCTGAGCCAACCAGTATTTGTTCTTTCTCCTTAATGCCGCGTGCTTATCGGAGAAACGTTAAATACCAATTTTATAGTCTTTGGTTTGACCCGACCGGGGCCCGAACCCACAATCTACGCACTCGAGGCGAGCACGCTAACCATTACTCCACCGATGCGATTTGTTCCGGACTGAAAAGACTGTCTTTGCTTGAAGAACCAACGGGAACAAAGGGTAAAGGCTACGTATTCCGGATCTAGACAATATACTCTATAGTAAATGTCTTGAAAATTTATTTAATGAAAATATTTTTAATATATGCAACAGTAAACCTTATAATAATCTTTCAACACCAGTTTTTAATATATGCATCAGTAAACCACAATAAGAATCTTGCAATGCCAGTTTGACGATGGATCTTGCTTTCACACACAAAACTTGATTAAGCGAACATTTCTCATAAAGAACATACATTTTATTTTCATAGAATAGCTTATTAAATGTACTTAAATGGACTACCGGACTGTCGGACTACTTTCACGTGATCTTTGTTGATCAACATTTTCACGTGATCTTTGTTGATCAACACTTTCACGTGATCTTTGTTGATCAACACTTTCACGTGATCTTTGTTGATCAACACTATCACATGATCTTTCTTGATCAACATTTTCACGTGATCTTTAATATATGTCGGATATAATTTATTCTAATGCAATTATAATGTAACGAGTATTCTCATTGGCTATCGAGGGCCGTCAAATCTGCAGTTGACAGGCCTGAAAGAATGCTATATTTCTACGCCGAATGCACTTGTTTGTAAACACTATGGCTGACCCAGATATTTCCGACTATGAATAGGGATCATTCACCAAATTTCTTTCGAAAGACGTCCCTGTTGTTCCATAAGTGGTTATCGGAACGTTTTAATCTCGTTGACGCTTGAATTGTTTACGTTGGCTACAAGGACACGCCAATATCTTACATAAATGCTCTTTTAGCATGCCTCTGTGGTGCTGTGTACCTGGCTGTATTAATTCAGAGTATGGGCACATATTTCCCAAAGACCCCGCATTAAAAAATTTAAATGGACGGTGGCATAATTTTCAGAGATTTGATCCGAGAAGATTTCAATATTTTGGTTAGGAGTAAAATTTTCATCACCAGCTAAATCAATTTAATTGTAACTACATAATTCTCTGATTTATTAAACAAAATAGGGCAATCTTGTTAAATAAATTAGAGAATTGTGTACTTAAAATTGAATTGATATGAGCTGGTGATGAAAATTTGACTCCTAACCAAAATATTGAAATCTTCTCTGCTGTTTATTCTTTTATTAGAAGCACTAATATACTAGCTTACTCACTCCAGTCCATGTTGTTTTTGTTTGTTTGAAAATGTTCTTCTTCCCTATCCCTTTGGTTTGAACACTTTATTTCACCTTATTTTTCTTTATAATCGTCTAAATATATCATGTTGTAAAGTTTATTTGTATAATTATCACCATTATATCCAATCATTTTTTGTTTATATTTTTGTAAAAGGGAAATGACTTCACTAATGTTGTTATAACTTGTGTCCAAACCTATTTGCAACTTTTATGCAAATAAAATATGTTTATACTAACCTAAACTAAACAAAGGAAGCTGCCCGTATTGGATATAACGGGTTTCTTTTACAACATTCGTACGCGGATGAAGGACTTGGTGCTACGCGGAAAAGAAAACTGTTAAATCTAATACGGACCGCTTCTTCTGTTTCAATATACTAGTACAATGTATAACCATTTCACTGTTGACTACAGAAAGGACAGAAATATTAGGTTGCTAATTAAATTCCTAGCCTCGCATTTGTGTATCACATTTCATTTCATTGCCATGGTTATTTATATCATTAGGGAAAAGGTGTATTTTACTCTTATAAAAAGATATTGATGCTATATTTTTGTAACTGAAAAAAAATGGACTCTGAAGCAGGATTTTTGTTCTTGGGAAAAAAATGTCACTTCATGACAAATAAAAAAAAAATCTAGGTAAAAGGGTAAAATATTAAAATCCATACATGTACAATACACAGGAACACAACAAATTTATTTATACTTTTAGGCAGTAATATACTATTTTCAGGAAACACAGAGAAAAACAACAAATAAAAAATAAATTGTAAATATTAACTTTCAACGCAAAAAAACTTTCAAAAAAATTACCAAACTCAATGTCATTATACCTTTAAGCCACACAAAATCAAATTATTTTTAATTTCTCACCCCCCTCTCTTCCATCTTTTTACCATCAAATTCGTGATTTTCTATATTAATAAATTAATTTTCAAAATTTAACAAATTCTTATTTATGGTATATATTTTTTTATTATGTGACGTTTTATCACGGTAGTATTACCAGATGTACGGTCAATGGACAATTCGTCACCCTCGATTTTAAGCTATATATTTCATATAAAACCACATTTTTCAAAAAAATTATTGTAAAGTCGTTTATAAACGGATTTTGATAATTTTTGCTCCAAAAGAAGCAGAAATATTTAAAGATTATTTGTTTATTTTAGCACGATTTTCCGTTAGATTGCCTTTATTTTCTTATGATTTAAAGACAATTTTTGTTTTCTGACGTCAAATTTGCTATATATTTTAACAAAAATAAAATCGGAAAAATCAACACCAGAAAACATAAACCATGCAGACAAAAATTACTATCAGCTAAACAAATAAAATTCAAATAATTCTGCGTGTCTTGAAATAAATTTAATAAAAATCTGCCCAGAGAAAGCTTTAAAGTATTTTTTTGAAAAAATGTGGTTTTATATGAAATATATATTAAAAAATCGAAGGTTACGAATACTTATGTCCATGGACTGTATCTAGTTCTACAATATTAAACTCAGTAGTTCATTTCCAATGGTGTATTTTCATATTTTTTTTATGTTTATTTTTTTCGGTCTTATTCAAATTTCCGATTTTTCCTTAACATTTCTGAAATTGTAATTAAAATCGTTTGATTGTTCATGTCAATAACATGCAGCTAACTAAAGTTACAAATAATGCTATTTATTACATAGTTAAAATAAAGACATTTTTGTATGACCAATATGACCGGAAGTAAACTGTCCATATTTTCACACCCCGGGAAAATAACCGGTTATTGGATTATTACAAGATCATTTCCATATCGAAACCCATATTGGCCCGGGCCAATATGGGCCTCGACTTCGTCTCAGGCCAATATAGGTGTCTTTTTTCTAGATGTCGGAAGTATGTAATAAATAGTTTAATACATGGGCATTTCCATATTGACATGGTTATCATCCCTCGACCCATATTGGCCCTCGACTGCGTCTCGGGCCAATATGGGGGTCTCGGGATGATAACCAGGCCAATATGGAAATGCCCATGTATTAATCTGTATTCAATTTCCTGCATTAGAATAGAATAAATCCACAAAAAATAATGTGCTTTGTCATTATTACCATTAAAAAAATGTTCATCCCAAATACATTTATATTTTTAAATATATATTACAATCGTATACATTTGATTGGTTGTATGCATGCATGTGATGTGTTGTCTGTTTATGTTCTTTTATGTCAATATTTGTAAATAGTTATCTCTGCTCTGTACCGATGTTATGAGTCGGCTTTTTTTTAGAATAAAGATATATGATAATTGGGATATCTTAGTATAGTGCGTGTATAGATCAACAGATAAGAACAATGGGGACCTTTCAAAAAATTTATTACGACAAAAGTCGCTGTTGTTCCATAAGTAGTTATCGGAACGTTGTAATCTCGATGACGCTTACTTTAAACATATTTTATTGTGAAACAAATACAGACAATGTTGGTTACAAGGACACGTCAATATCTACTTCCTTACAACATGAATAGAAAAATTATGTAAGCTCGTTCTCACGACTTTTCTTTTATTTTATAAATTATAACATTATTGTACAGGTCATGTTGCGCAACCGGAAGTCGGCATCAATATATCGTTATCTGATGAGAGTGACATTGTCGAATTTTCAGGATTTTGCTAAGCCGATTATGTACAGCATTCATGGATGATTAATGGCGAGTTCCTCTCGGTAAATTATTGATAGATACATGTATCTATATATGAATGGAATTTGCATAGGAATGTTTGGGTTGAATGTTAAATGTGATCATCTGCAATTTTCGAGAGGGACATTTTGTCGCTATCTTTTTTTCATTCATAGCGTCCTCAACCGATCAACATTAAAAATAAAAAATTGTAAAATCTGGTGGAGACTTTTCCTATCCTTTTCCAATATTTCTTTAAGTCTCCTTAAGTCTCCATCCATTACGCCACAATTAACCTTGAAAAATCCCCCAATTTTTCGTGATTTGTGTTGTATCAACTGTGACAATTTGAATCATTAGAATAGCATATTTTGCCCTTTTTAATAGTGATTATGCGATTTCACAGTAAAACATATTGAGGATCACTTGAACTTTATGATCGCAATACTTGTATACAAATATATAATAAAAAAAATATATGACTGATAAAAAAAAGTGTTAGTATTGTCCAAGTATTGCTACCTGTATTTTACATGAGAACTAATTAGTGCATATACTGTATGTGATTTTTATAAGAATGTTTTAATATTGTTGCGTAACTAAATGTAATTAAGTTTAATGATCTTTAATAATGATGATAAATGTTGTAGATGTGTATTGGAGAGACATGTTTGTGTATTGTGCAATAACTAAACTATAATGGTTTTTCTAAAAAAAAAAAAAAAAAATGTCAAATAAGTGAAAAAAAATTATGTATTTGGACAATTAATTATGATTCTTTAAATAAAAACACAATTTCATTAAAACTCTATAACAGAACAGAAAAAAATCATAATCATAGAGTTCAACTTTTTTGGGGGAAAATAACAATACTGGTACACTTTTTTTTATACAAGTATTGTTGACAATACTTGTATACAATTATTACGATCATAAAGTTCAAGAGATCCCATATTGAAAATAAATTTAGACAGCTGGATAAATAGGAATGTTCGCCAATCTCATTAGTGATGTCATATTCACTAATTTGCATGTCATTAAACAAATAATTGGTTGGCAACAAAACAATAACGTAATTGACAGGAAAGTAACCAATTTTTAAACTTTAATAACTTTTTTATTTCCAAACCAATTTTGGTTCTGTTAATTGTTTTAGAGACTTAAGAAAATTCATATTTGTTCTGTCAGTTTACATTTTTTTTTTTATTTTGATATGATATATTCATAATTCTAATATGAAATAATGCATTTTTACGCTTCAAAACTAAATAAAACAAGATTGAATTTCCAATCTTTTTATTCTGAATATTTTTATCAAACCTTCAATGTGAATTAATTATTGCTACCCGGTATATAATTTTCATTTCTGAAAGAATTATTAAATTATCGTAAATAACAAAATAATAATGACAATTTAAAGTTGAGCCTTCATTGAAAGACAAGCGAAATTTTTGATTTCTTGCCAACCACACAGGTAAATTCTCAAGCCTGTGACATCACGGCGAACATCCCTATTCAAGTTTAATTTAAGTAATTTTTTTAACGAGATGTTTTCACTTCAACGTCCATTTTTAAACTGAATCGTAAACATCCGGTTATCGATAATATACTTGCTATGTGCGTGTCGTGTGCAAAGCGTCGCGCCTCCTCTGTGTACAGGTTAGAGAAATTACTATTGAAAAAAAAAGAAGTTGCCCGAATTGCGAGATAATCAATTTTGTTTTGATAGTACTGTATATTATACATTTATTATACAGCTAAAATTTTAACCCAATCAAAAACACCCATTTAAGGGTGTAGACCTGGGGTATGGGAGATAACTCTATTTTCAGTGTCTTCTCAAATATATGATCATCTGTGCGTTTGAAAATTCCACCTCAATTCCAAGCTTCTTGGTGATAAAGATTGTTTAGATTGAATTTAAAAAATATGACTCCTTTTCCTTTTACCTTTCCATAGTTGTGCTCCTTGTATTTTAATATCTTATTGCTGCTTATGCCAGTGTCAGACAGTGTGTTATTATTATATGCCCACAAAATATCATTGAAATATCTCTTTCCAGAAAAAAATGTTCATCGAAATATGTTGTCAAAAATGCCAGAAATGTAACACAATTTGTGTGACAACCTTTTTCTATTGAATTTCTAGGGTTTAAAAAAAAAAAAACAAAAAATAAATATATTCATCAGAATCTTAGATATTATGAAACTATAGAGCAAATTATACGGTAGTAAAAAATAGAAAGCTATCTTTGGGAAAAAAATTGTAACATTATCTGATCCTCTCTTATACCGCCGTCCCCTTCTCCTAAGACAAATAAAGAATAACCAGAATCAAACGAATACAACTGGAAGACAGAATTTAAAGGAATTTAACAATACAGCTGGGTGGCTATCTGTGTTTTTTTTTGTTTTTTTTAATGAATTAATCAAGCATAGTCACCCTCAAACCATCCCTCCCCCTCCCCAGCCGACCTGAAAATAAAAAAAGACAAATGAAGTAATTTGGTAATTTGGACATCCACTGTGTCAATTATAAGAATTCAAAAGTTTTTGTTATTGGTAACTAGTTATTTTTTATCTCACAAACAAAGAAACTAGCAAAAGATGGGGGTGTGGTAACTTTCCTCGACAATTTCATTTCTTTCTGGGTGCCATGAAAAACATAAATTTAAATATTTTAAAAATCGGACGGTAAAAGTTTGTATAATTTGGTGCAATGATGTCTATATGTAAATTCTTTAGTTTAACATTTTTTGGTGGAAAATAATTGACAGGAATTTTTTTACTCCGATTATTAATACCAAGGTGGTCCTCAGAGCACCCCCCCCTTTTTTGCAGTTTCCACTGTTTTGCACGTGATTATCTCCAAACGAGATATTCAGATATGCTAGATATTTCATATTTATTCAACAATAACACTCTCAAGTGTATTTAAGCCAAAATATTCCCTTTCAATCAGAAATAAATGTACATATCTATTAGAATCTTCCGAAACTAGTGTTACCATCTGGCTTCCAGAATACCCCCAAAATTGCTATATTTAGGATGTGCTATGGAGAAAACGGCACGGTGAAAATTTTTGAAACTTTGGCAGATAATGTATTTAGACATAACTATTCCATGATGCAAATTTTGTTTAAAATTGATTGATGGGAAAATTTAGGGTAAACCAGGTCTACACCCTTAAGACATGTGACCATACATTATTTTTCCCGTATTGTACAACCGGAAGCCGTATTTTTTCCGTATTGGACGTCCCGATAAGTCCGTATTTTTTCGTTTTGTAAACAAAGCAAACCGGAAAATGTTAATTCTAATGTAGTTGCTTAATATTCCTGGTTTGTGATTGGACAATGCTGTAATTTTCACGGTATCAATTCCACGGTTGAAATAGCATGAGATATTTTTTTTTCAACTGGAAGGATCCGACATCTTGAAAACGTGAAATCCTACATGTCATATTTACAACAATGCACAACAATAATTTAAATGCCTACATCGAAAACTTATTTTAGTTAACTTTAATCAAAATCGAAGCGTACATGAATCCAAAAAACGTCTGTTTTTAACGTTTTAACCCTTTGAACGCCAAGACGTTGATTGTATACAACGTTACGTTGCCATATATTCCAGAACGTAACGATAAATATTAATTATTAGTATATTTTTTCGCAAGACAAGGATTATCAGGTCCATATCAGATGAGCTCGAAGAGCGAATCTGATATGGACCTGATTATCCTTGTCGAGCGAAAAAAAAATACTAATAATTTTTTTATCGGTAATTTCACAATTTTAACACAGCTTTGTGATTATCTTGTTGTAATTTGACATTTTTTTTAATGAAACGTTTAGTGACGTCACGTTAGACCGCGCATGACAAATGACCAATAGCTGATAATTTCTTGTATCACGAGTCGGTGGTCAACTGAACGTTGTTACTAAATTTATCGGGTAGTAAAGATCAAAGGAAACTGTAACAAATTACCGATAAAACGTCACCTCACGTTGCGTGTTTTCATGACGTTCACGCACATACATATTTCCAATGTTTTAAAGGCATTTGACAAATTGTATGTAAATGCAATGATAACTCACAAGTAACTTATGTGCTCCGAAAGGGTTAGCAGTTCCTGTTCTTACTTGACATTTGATTAAATTAACAGGCAAGTCAATTAAGGAAGGAAACAAGGGAAAATATATGGCAATTAACAGAAATTTTGGATTAAAAAACAAGCAATATCTACATCGGAACGAGTCTACTTTTTTCTTGCAACGAACATCATTACATACTAACATTCAAATTATTTAATAGAATCAAGCTTTTGAATGACATTAATTAAAATTTACAGAAAGGATCAGAATTAGGGGTAAATTTGTACATCATGATTTTAGTAGAAAGAAAACTATAAAAAGTCTCTAATAGATTGTCCGACATTATACAGTAGACAGTACACTGAATATACATGTAGACTGAAATCCGCCACTTCCCTCTAATACGAAGATGTGTCTATTATATTCTTCATAATTAATACAGGTATTATATCTACTAAAGCACCCTTCAATACATAGTCTAACTTTACAGTTAGGACACCACCACTGTTTTCCTGAACAGGTCGTGAGAACTTGAACACACAACACAATTTCTTCCTCTTCCCATCTGGTATTTTCTCTAGGAAATGTATCTTCGTGATTCTTGTTAACTACCTGTGCTCCTGACTCACCACTCTGACTGGCTGATTTCTATGCGCTTAAGAAAACAAGAAGCATTTCACAAAGCACGCGTTAATTACTGTAGCGAACAATAACTTATTATTTAAACATTTATAAACATATGTATATAATATCATCGTTGTAGTGAACCGTGTGAAATATTTTGTCAAAACGCCTATTGACATTGTAATTCAATAAATTCAAATTCTTTATTGCCTTTAAACATGACATGTTTGTGACATATTCAAAACAAAACAAATAACAAATAAACGTGATACATTACAATGACAATATCTGAATTAAAAGTAACATGTCATATTAGGAGACTTCTGCCCTCAGTTCTAATGACCGCTTTATAAAAAAGCCAATAATGCTAACATGTTCTATTATTTTAGGATTGAGTAAATAAGAAATGTTATTGTTTTCTGGTAACAATGTAAGATCCTTTATTTTCGAAAACAAATTTTCTCTAAGTTGTTGGCTTAATTTACAATATATAAGAAAATGGGTTTCATTGTCTACCTCTTTGCAAATTTTACATAACCTTTCCTCTCTCGGAATTTTAAAATATCGACCCTTTTCTATTTCTAAATTGTGGTCACTGATGCGCATTTTGGCAAATAATCTTCTGATCGTAAAGTTATCATAATTCAAGTAAAATTCAGGTTCTGTTGATTCTTTTATATTTTTGTAGTTTTTACTAGTTTCATCAAAGCTATTTAATTTGTTTATATACATAGATTTATATTTGTCAGTTACTTCATTTTTTATTTAAAGTTTTAAACTTTTAAATTCTTTATCCGTATGGCTACTAAAAAGTTCCGACTCTAAATTGAGGTTTCTTAAACTATCCTTAATGTCCGGGATAAGGTACCGGTACTTTATGTATTCAACTAACAAATGTACATATTTCAATAAAAATATCACAATTTAAAAAAAAAAAATAAAAAAAAAAAATATCCTTAATGTAAGTTGACCATGAGTATACTCCCTTCTGATCAAGAAGTTTAGTCAACTCAAAAGCTTCTCTAAGTAAAGGGTTAATTTCTTTAGTGTGGAGACGGGAAAAATATATAAGTGATTGTATAATTATTCTATTTTCTAGAGGCAGTCGTCCCAGCTCGGTTCTTGAACAGATGTTGGAAGAGGACTTTTTTACTCCCAGTACATATTTACAGAAATTTAAGTGTACTTTTTCAAAAGGGGTTCTATCAATAAAACTAAATAAATCTACTGTTTTATTTGTCTTAGTTGCCCTAGTTTTTGCTCTGAAGTATGTTAGGTAGTTGTCCATAAAAGAAACTTCAGCATTATATGTCATTATGGGATATACTAGTTTGTCAAAAAGATTTTTTGACACATTGACAGGTAATCTTCCTAGAGATGAAGATTTTTCTTTAATAGAAAATATAACTTTAGTTCCCTTTCTTGCAAGGTCATCTAAGCAATGAGATAAATTTCCATTATTCTTAATAATAGTTCCTAAAAATTTGTATTCAGACACATTTTGAAGATTATTTCCATCTAGAGTAATAAAAGGTGGATCGTTACTTATGCTATTCTGCAAAATCATTGTTTTTTTTTTGTATTAATAGTCAGTTGCCAGCTTTTACAGAAATTACTTAACAAATTTATACTATTTTGTAAACCCTCTTTACTTTCAGACATAATGAGAAGGTCATCTGCAAATGATAGTGAACCAACACTAGAATTTAATAAAACAGGAGGAAAACTCTCCTTTGAGTTAAACAAGTTATTCATATCATTAATGAAAGTTTTGAAAAGAGTGGGTCTTGTATAACCCCTTGTTTAACTCCCCTTTGAACTTCAAAGAACCCTGAATGCAATTTTTCAAATTTAATTGCAGTATTAGTTTTTTTGCATCATTTGTTTAATTACTTGGTATAATTGTTTCCCTACTGCAGATTTAGCTAACTTGTATAGTAAACCATCTCTCCACACTGAGTCAAAAGCTTTTCTGAAATCTACAAAACCTAAATATAATTTTTTTCTTTACTTTATGTATGTATTTATTAGTTAATGATTTTAATACAAACAAGCTGTCTGATGTTCGATGATTTTCTCTGAAACCAAATTGGTGGTTGGTAAATTTGTTCTTAAAAAACAATTTCAATCTTTCATTCACAGCAGCACTGAAATTTTTTGAAATGCAGTTCATTAAAGATATCCCCCTATAATTAGAAGGGTCACTCTTGTCACCGCTTTTGTGTAATAATGTCAAATATGAATTATTCCATTGTGCAGGAAAATAACATGACTTCAGGATATGAATAAATAACTTTGCAAGTGATTTGGCCGTGATACTTTTACTATATTTAAATATTTCATTTACAATGCCATCAGGACCACAAGCTTTTCCATCCTTTAGCTTTTTTAAAACAAAGTTAATCTCCTTTATACTAAATGGTTTATCAGTTTCATCTTTATATGAAATATTATTTTCAATTTCATTGATTTCTTTCTGAATATAATCCTTAAAGTCAATGTCATAGTTTTCACAATTGCCTTGGCATTTTACATGATCAACTATTTTATCATAATCACATAAAAGTTCTTTAACATCATCATTCTGATTTTTATGTTCTTTTTTTTAAGGATTTTAGAATACTCCAGTACTCTTTTGGGTCATTTATTAGAGAATCGGACAATTTTTTACATACTAAATTTTTGTATTCCCTTTTCTTTTGATTTACCAATTTTCTGAAAGATTTAAATTCAGTAAAATATTTTTGTCTGAGTTCTTTATTAAAAGGGTTGCTTTTAATTTTACCATTGAGATAATTTAATGTTTTCTTTTGGTGAAAAACATTCATGTCAGACCACTTCTGTCTCATTTGCTTCTTTTTGTTCTTTTATATTTAAAGTTTTTACAACATTTGTTAGCTAGTTTATTTAAAAATGAGTTTAAATCTTCTGTTGCTAGATTAACAACATTTTGATCATCATTATAGTTCTTAAATTCAAAGTTAACTATGTCATTTATTATAATTTCATCACAAAGAGTATCAACAATTAATCTTTTTGAATCCTTTGTCCACTTAAATTCATTTGTTTCTGACCAGCTAGATATTGTTGATGAAAATCTGTTGAAATGCTTCATTTTACATTTTAAAATTAATCTAATTTGAGCATGATCAGACAAATAAGTGAAATCTTGAGTTGTAAAGTATAAAACTGAGGACACAAAGCTCTCACTTACCACAGCATAATCTAGAGTACTTAAACCATTAACAGTTAAACATGTAAAGTAACCTAATGAATCACCCATATATCTGCCATTAAGAATTCTTAATTTAGATGCAATACATAGATTTAGGAGATTTTTTCCTTGATCATTACATATATTATCTTGATTATTTCTCTGAATAGGAGTATCTACTGAGTAACTTGCTTGAAGAAGATTTTCCCCCAAGAAGTTATTCAAATCAGTAGAATCATCATTTATATAATCTGAACTCTTTCCTATTCTAGAATTAAAATCTCCAATGAGAAGAATTTTTCCTTTAGATGTAAATAAAGCTATTTCATTTTCTAATTGTCCATAGTCTGACTTATAATGAGACGATGAGATAGAGGGTATATATATGGCACATATATATATATATATATATCATTTTCCAATCCAAATACATTTTTATCTAGCTTCAACCACAGCCTATTTTCTGATTGTGTACTGTTTTCTAAATATGAAATTCCACAAGATATATTTTTCTTGATATATATACTATAATACCCCCACTATAACGTCTGGATTTTTTCTTTTTCTTTTTACACTTTGAAATAGATTGATAATTTGGAAGTTCATATTTCATGCTACTTCCTGACCAAGTTTCAAGTAAAATATTGATTTCACTATTGATTTTCTCCCTGAATCTATTATCCTGAATTTTTTCACCTAGTCCATGTACATTCCAGGCAGATATAGAAAGCTGATTCATTAATGTTGTGTAATTTTCATTTTGTTTTGTCATTTTTACCATGAAAATGTGATGAATATAGACTGGAATCAAAAATAACTGTACAAAGGGAAGGAACTCTATTTTCCTTATATTTCTTTAATTCAAAGAGTAGTTCATAAGAAACTGAACACAAAGATATGAACCATTAATCTATTATTTACATATATGTATTATGTGATTAAATTGGCAAGGTAAACACACTTACTCATTTTAGAATATTGGAAACTTAGCTGAAAGAAGGAAATCATGTTCTCTTGACATGAGTAATTATATTTGAGATTTGTTCAAACTGACTTAATCCTTCAATGAAAATAAAATTTACTATACAAAGGGGCGCAACTCTTTTTCCTTACATAATGTAATTTATAAGAGATTGTACACATGCATTTGTTTACAAACAAACAAAAATATAAAACAAATATCTCTCCATATGTAATGGATAAGAATAAACAAACTTCCAACTTTTATAACATTGAAATTTGAGTGAAAGATATCATGTTCTTCATATATCAAACCACAGGGACTTGCTCCCGGTGAATAAAAAGATCGACTATCCACATATATACACTAGACAAGGGAGATACAAATGTCGTCGGTAGCCACGCTTCAACTCATTTTATTTCCATTAATACCTTTCATCTCACCGCTAGTCCTCCTTAATTCGTTTAACAAGATGTTTATCTAAGAATTACAACAGCAGTTACCTTGATTAAACCCTACTCGACTTCAAAAAATAGCTTTATTCACTCCAAATCATCCTTTTCAACATCCGATGCTTACAAAAACGAAACTGACGACCTTTTTAACATACGTTCGGGCTTACTCGGGGTTTTTCTTTCATGCACGATAACTCCAGTTGCAAAACCGCGGGAATTTGTTGGCGAAACTTTTAATATATTAAATGCGGGATTTTGAATGGGAATGAACTGGAGTTATCGTGCATGAAAGAAAAACCCCGAGTAAGCCCGAACGTAAGTTCAAGGTCGTCAGTTTCGTTTTTGTAATCATCGGATGTTGAAAAGGATGATTTGGAGTGAATAAAGCTATTTTTTGAAGTCGAGTAGGGTTTAATCAAGGTAACTGCTGTTGTAATTCTTAGATAAACATCTTGTTAAACGAATTAAGGAGGACTAGCGGTGAGATGAAAGGTATTAATGGAAATAAAATGAGTTGAAGCGTGGCTACCGACGACATTTGTATCTCCCTTGTCTAGTGTATATATGTGGATAGTCATCTTTTTATTCACCGGGAGCAAGTCCCTGTGATCAAACTGTATTTACTTCTGTGAAATTGAACCTTTAAAAATTTAGCTTCAATATTTGTTAAGTAGAATATACTGGTAATCACTGACTTAATGTTTCAACGGATTCCCTTCAATGAAAATAAAATTTACAATACAAAGGGGGGACACTCTTTTTTTCCTTACATAATGTAATGTATAAGAGATTGTACACATGCAATTGTTTACAAAAACAAAAAACAAAAAACAAAAACAAAAACAAAAATGTAAAAACAAATATCTCCTTATATGTAATGGATTATAAGAATAAACAAACTTCCAACTTTTATAACATTAAAGCTTAAGTGAAAGATATCATGTTATTCATATATCAAACTGTATTTGCTTCAGTGAAATTGAGCCTTTAAAAATTTAGCTTCAATATTTGTTAAGTAGAATATAATCATCTCTGAAAAATAAAAGGACAGTGTAATTATTTTATACAACAATTTATACAATCGACTTCTTTCGAATTCATTCATTTGAGAATTTTTTTTCCTCAAAAGTAGCACTGTGATAAGATTAAAATGTACTTACATGACATGTTAAAGTACCTTTCTCCCATTATTACGGCGTTTTAACTCCGCTGAACCTGTGGTGGAAAAATCTGTAATCCTCTAGAGGATTAAAATGTCTCGTGCCTTTCCCCGCATTTGACGCATTTGACGGCTTTTGAAATAAAGTTCGTGTTAAATAATGGGAGAAACAAATTCTCCTTTAGTTGCCCATGCGGGTTACGATATTTCTTCACTCTCTACAGTTAAATTTAAAATGTTAGCTACTTGCCTGACGATTTGTGGTTAAATTTTTTAATTTAACTCTCTTGAGTGGAGAAATATCGTAACCCACGGGCAGCTGAAGGAGTATCTATATGTAATTTCGTTCAAACGTTTGGTTTATCACATCTAAAACGGGTGATATCTTGTTTAACCACGCCAATTTTTACTGATGTGTCTGTGTACTCTGTATCAATCGCGGAAAGTGAGCGGTTATGTACACGTGTGTTATGTGTAGAGGTTATGTACACGTGTGTTAGGTGTAGCGGTTATGTACACGTGTGTTAGGTGTAGCGGTTATGTACACGTGTGTTAGGTGTAGAGGTTATGTACACGTGTGTTAGGTGTAGAGGTTATGTACACGTGTGTTAGGTGTAGCGGTTATGTACACGTGTGTTAGGTGCATAAATTCTCGCTGTTTCTACGATTTTTCTATTAGATTTAGGAATTGTTCCGACATTGTGATATTTTTTTTCATTTTATTTTTTGTTTCTAGCTATCTGTACCACTGAGGGTACTTGTACAATGTGTAATTTGTTTGTAAAGAATACATGTAGATGGGGAAGTCAAGTTGTACAATTTAGTATAATAGTTAAAGGTCGTCTAACAATGTTAAAATAAAAGGTCAGGTCGGAACAGCTTTTAAATACAATCAACACAATCTGGCAAAATATCTTCATATGATATATTGTATTGTAGATGGTGTTTCCTTTCAATAATTATTTACGTGTCACTAAATTTAAAACTTATTCAGTAAAATTATGTAAATTTGTTTCATGATATATTCTATTCTGAAAACGCATAGTTCATAGTAATTCAACATAGATGTCACTCATGTTTCAATTGACAAAATAGGGGCCGTCGTGGTCGTGGTCATATGGTAGTTGGATTTACAACTAAATATGCAATCAGTGCCTATCACCACTAACGTTGTGCATTCGAATCTCGATTTATCGGCAGGTCGGTAGTTTTCTCCGGGTACTCTCCTGTTTCTTCCTCCAATAAAACTGACCGCTAAAATATAACTGAAATAGTGTTGAAAGTGGCGTTAAACATCATAAGCCTTAAACCGTAATTGGCGAAATAATTATATTTTGTCTATGTCCTACACATTTTTACTTGTCCATCCAAAATAGATGTTAATCCAATTGTTCTTACATTTCTATTCTCTGTTCTGAGCTTACCATTAAATACAGAAAATCAATCTCTCAAGACAATTTCTAAGGTATAACAATGTTTCTCAAATCTTGTTACCTTTGTTGTTATTTTATTAGTATTGTCAGACCCCACCTTGCACACGAATCGTATCAGTAGTGTAATTGTTAGGGTGTTCGCCGTGAATGTGGTAGATCGCGAGTTCGAGTCCCGGTCGTGTCAAGACTCTCTAAATCTTTACGCAACATTAAGAAGAAAGAGCAACGACTGGGTGGTTCGAAATCAGGATAATGTGTTCGAGTACCGGAGTGGAGCGACATGT
>MJUT01001581.1:13231-23981 GCA_002080005.1 Gigantidas platifrons | reverse complement strand
ACATATACATAGAAACAGGTAAAACTAGATATCATTAACACATACATATACATAGAAACAGGTAAAACTAGATATCATTAACACATACATATACATAGAAACAGGTAAAACTAGATATCATTAACACATACATATACATAGAAAGAGGTAAAACTAGATATCATTAACACATACATATACATAGAAACAGGTAAAACTAGATATCATTAACACATACATATACATAGAAACAGGTAAAACTAGATATCATTAACACACACATATACATAGAAACAGGTAAAACTAGATATCATTAACACATACATATACATAGAAACAGGTAAAACTAGATATCATTAACACATACATATACATAGAAACAGGTAAAACTAGATATCATTAACACATATATATACATAGAAACAGGTAAAACTAGATATCATTAACACATATACATAGAAACAGGTAAAACTAGATATCATTAACACACACATATACGAACGCTGACCTTTCTGGCTTAGTACATGCACTTCAGTAAAAAGTGGCGTGGATAAATTATATTTATGACCCCAAACCTCCCCACTTAATAAAAAGATAGGATGTGAATGCTTTCCACATGTGATTAAAATGCTAAGTCTAACATATAACTGAGCTAACAGCATTATTATAAAGAACGCTATCATCTTGAACATTAAACATAATATATTTATATCAATTTAACGGGGACTTTTGTGAACACGTGTACGTTTAGTTTTGCAGAAATTTACCATATGGTATCCATGGCAACGACTGCACTGGTTGCTGTAATGGTGCTTACTGTAATAAAGATTGTCGGACGTTTAATAGCAAAAAGAGTTATCATCACATTGACAATCACGTGACTGTATCACAATCGCACGTGACTGTTACTCCATATCACGTGACTACTACCGTTCCTCGAACAACAACAAGTACCAACACAGTTGGAGGTATGCACATGTTTTCGTGTGAATTTTAGAATTTTCGCAAATCTGTGTTTTCTTACTTTTTTTTCATATCCTATTATATATGTGTCTTTACGTTCTTAGTTCCGTGTTGTGATGTCCGTAACGATTTCCGCATGGACACGACGTTCGGTTCGTCATTTGCTCCAGTTTTTGAAGGATGCCCCCATGTCTTATTTGAGATATTTGTGTTTGCTTGTGTATAGTGGTGTCCAACACATTTTGTGTTTTAAATTCTTCGTCTTGTTGCCAGTTTCTCTGGATTGTCCATTTGTGATTGCCCTTTCGGTGTTCTCTAACGTTTACTTACATATTAGCCTTTACCAGTGGTTTAATATAAGCATATTCATATTCAATATTTAATGGAGTATAGCATTCAAGTGATATATACATATGTATCAGTTTTGTTTATCTTCAAACTTCTTTGCACAAATAGGATTATGTTTTCACAAATTGTCCGTAGTAATNATGCCACAATATATTAATAATTGCGAGATAAATGATGTTTGAAAATATTATCATTTCTATTTCTTTTTTTTACAGAGTACAGTAAAAACTGGGGAAAAAAATACAACACTCACAAAATCTAATAGAAAAATCATAGAAAGATGCAAAATCGATACCACTAACACACAAATACATGACCTCTGACCTCTAACACAAATATACATGACCTCTCAATTTCCTGTCTTTTTACAGACACTTCTATATAAAGTGGCGGGTTTAAACTAGTTTTATCGCTACTTTTACTCGAACTGTCACATAGTATAAAACCTTTAATATTGTGAAGTAACTCATCGTCGTAGATCCAATTTTTGAGGGTTTCCCGGTAAAGACTGTTAAAACCTTCCTGTCACACAAGCGATTGTACTCTAAATTTGTATATTCAATTATAAATGCAGACTTACAACATATTCCTAAAAATAAACTATATGTTAACGCATTTGAAGGTATGCTTACTGAGAACATTCGATCACGTTTCAAGAACACAAATGGTTTTCATTATTATCAAATATATTTTTTCATGGAACCAGTTTCCGCAGATTCCGTGTCTCAACCAATCTACTAATTGGAGAAACAAATGAAAGGAATTCATGATTTTAAGAACCTATGATTAAGTCTTCCTATTATTCTGCTGGTAAACATCATTTTTAAACATAATGTACAGAGCATTAATAATTTTACAATAAATTAATTTGATGTGTTTAAGAGATTTTGATTGGATAAAAAAAAATGATGTTATTTTCCATAAACAAAATGTTTAACCGGAAGTAACATGTTTGGGTCTCAATTGGGAAAATTTTTAATTTTAATTCTTCTTAAGCAATTATTATCCGTCAAAATATTTTTAGGACAAGAAAAAATATTAATTAGGAATTAATTTATAAGGATTGATCACAATATTTTGTTCGGTTCATTCGAAATAAACTCAAAAATGTAGTACACACCCTTGCGTAAACCGCTTCGCGGGTCACAGTGTGTACCACATTTCTGAGTTTATTTCTTCATGAACCGAAAAAAAATTGAGACCAATCCTTAAATGTTTTACATACTACCACATACAAAGTAATAATTAATTATGTGTGTTATATTTATATTTAAGTCAGCTGTTATCATTATGAGTTTGTCACACACATCAACGATTGTCAAACTATGACAACATGCAACTCAGGAGAAGTAAGTTTTTAGTTTGATCAGTCCAACTACTCTCACCTAATGACGTAATGTACGAGTTTTAGAAACAAGTAGAAAAGCAAGTCTTTTGTGGGCTTTTCTAGTCTGTTTTGCAACGAGTGCAAACTAATTTTATATTTAACAACAATGTATTTATATTGTGTGTATCCTGCAATATCAAAAAGTCCAAAACAACAGCCATATTGTCTGAAAATAACTGAAACAAGCGTTGTTTTAATCGCTTTCAATAGTGTCATATGTGACGTCAGCGCTTAAATTAGGTTGCCGCTTCTTTCTGTCGCTCTACATTGATTCAGGCACCAGAAATGGTTTATTAGGTCCATGACTAAATAAAGCTGAAGTTTATTTGACCCCCTTTATTAGAACTCAAAATCACACCATTGCAGGATAAAAAGCCAAAGGGATATTTTACAGCTAGCCTCGTATTATTTTGATATCCACTAAGTAATAAAGAATACTATATTATATATAATAGGTATTTCTAAGACGTATGTTATAAGAGAAACACGACGTGTGCCACTAAAGGAGCAGGCATTTCTTACCATTCCGGAGAATCTGAGTCCACCCTCGTTTTAGTGGGATTCGTGTTGTTCAATCTGNAATTTTCTGGGGTATTTCGTGTGAAAAATCACGATTTTACGCAAAAAATCATATTTTTTCCAATTTTAGGGGGGCGCCCCCCCCTCCCTCCACTTGGATCCGCCCCTGGTCAATATGTTATATATGGACCTGTTCGGATTATATTGACCGAAGACGAAGTCTGAGGTCAATATAATCCTAACAGGTCCATATATAACATATTGACAGAGTACAAAGTCCTTAATTCTTATATTACATATGTAATGTATTACTTGTGTCATTGAAAATAAAATATTAACATAAAATAGTTTTTCCACTGTGAAGAAACCAGACGTCTTGTTTCTATTTTTGAAAAATATTGATGCTATGTTTCTATTTTTAGTAACATAGAGAATCAATATGCTTAGCATATTTGAGGCATGTTTCTAAATTTAGAAACATGCCTGAAATATGATTCTGAGATACAAAAATATGCAATATATTCAGGGTACCACTGCACAGTCTCAGCCAATGAAAATAAAGGAAAATACAGACATATGTAATACTATATTATATATAATAGGTATTTCCAAGACGTATGTTATAAGAGAAACACGACGTGTGCCACTAAAGGAGCAGGAATTTCTTACCATTCTAGAGAAACTGAGTCCACCCTCGTTTTAGTGGGATTCGTGTTGCTCAATCTGTAATTTTCTGTGTATTATGTTGTAGATCATAAGTTGTCTTTTTTCCGTTTTTCTTTTGTATTGTCTGTCCTTCTTCGATTTGTGGTTTTTGATTTCACCTTTTGTATCTTAAAACTTTTATTGTACATGAATTAATTTATAAGAATACTGCAATACCAGTAACGTTCGGAGCCTCCCAGGTACCTCCCAGGACTCTTTCCTGTACCCGCTTGGCCTTAAATCTGTCCTCCTCTAGATCTCTTGCTTATATTTCACGCCTCATTAAACCAAAGCCCGAATTCCACTCTATTTATTCAGTAGATTATAGTGGTTGTAGTCAAAAATAGAAGTTGATTTTTACTTTTTTTATTTCGAAAATGAACGAATGGGTGAGCGTTTATTCCTTAACGCCAAATGAGTCCTTATTATAGCCATATCATGGCGAGAAAAGGTTACTTCTTGAAATGATTGCAATAAAAACGTAGATAGATATCAAATTCAGTGCGCATGACGCCTTTCTTGAAAATAACCTCCATCAAGTGGGGTCAAGGTTGAAAGGTTGGAAACCAAATAATCTATTACTTTTTGAAAGCATGTAAATCAAAGGTCATCAACAGGATAGCTACAACCGGTTAAAGTCACCTGAGGAAAGGAGAACCTTAGATTTAATAATAAATACATGATTTAGGAACTGTACATTTCAATAACAAATATATCTAACAAAAACATGTCAATGCCGACACCCTGACTACAGGGCGGATGATCTCAATTGTGTACAATTCGAACACGCTTAGTTAGATCTTTATAGTTCTGGTTCACTGAAACAACAATCCACTGGTAGACGGGTCGCACCACTAAAATGCATTATTTTGTCTAATTATCTAATGTCAGTTGCTTACCGTAGGAGCAGCAAATTCCAAATTTATAATCATTGGTTTCACCCGTCCGGGGATCACCCCCACGATGAGAACATGTTGACGATAACACCACTTCTGTTGTTTAGCAATTGATACTTGTTCTTCATTCTTATGCCATGGGAAACTATTAAATTCTAAGAGCCATGTTAGGCACCACGCTCTAGTTGGTTAGTTGTGTTTCTCCCATTATTTCGGCGTTTTAACCCCGCTGAACCAGTGGTGGAAAAATCTGTAATCCTCTAGAGGATTAAAATGTCTCGTGCCTTTCTCCGCATGTTGTCAACATAATTCTGTAGAGGTCCGCCAAAGGATTTTGAAATAAAGTTCCTGTTAAATTATGGGAGAAACAAATTCCCCTTCAGTTGCCTATGTGGGTTACGATATTTCTCCACTCTCTCGAGTTAAATTAAAAATTTTAACCACTCGGCAGGCGGATTGTGGCTAAAAAAATTTAATTTAACTCTCTTGAGTGGAGAAATATCGTAACCCACGGGCAACTGAATGAGAATCTATATTTAATGTAGATGTCAATTCATTGGCTTAGTGCAGCATTCTGGTCTTCTGTGATAAAAATGCATGTCGACTATCCAAGTGAGTTGCGGGTGTCGCATGTCAAAAGCTTAGAACAATGAAAAGAATCTCGCGAGGTTTACATATTCAGTTAAGAATCTCGCGAGGTTTACATATTCAGTTAAGAATCTCGCGAGGTTTACATATTCAGTTAAGAATCTCGCGAGGTTTACATATTCAGATATAACACCTCTGTCATAGGATACCGTTAATTTGGATAAAGAAAATATTTATATATTCAATAAATTTTTAGGTGTGTCAGCTGAAAGAATTAACTGGAAGTAACGGTATGGTAGCTTATCGCATGAGATGTATGAATATTCCGGTAAATCATAATTATTGTCATGGAAACAAGCTTTATGAAATCAATTATAAGTCAATTATAAGTACCGAAAGGTTATTTGATTGTTTGGTCTTTGAAAATGAAGTACTGTATTACTAATCATGTCTGAAAAAAGTTGGATCTGGTTTGGTTTATGGTGTTTAACGCCACTTTCAACAATATTTCAGTTATATCGTGGGGATCAGTTTTATTGGTGGATGAAACCTGAGTACCCGGAGAAAATCACCGACCTGTCGCAAGTCACTGACAAACTTTATCACATAATGCTGTATCGAGTTCATCTCGCCATGAACGGACAAAAATATAACAATGTCGGAACATTTCTAATATCCAATAGAAAAATTGTAGAAAGTGACAAAATCGGTACCCTTAACACACATTGAATCTAGTGTAGAACTTAAAACAATGTCAAATATCAAAAGAATAAAAAAAATCACACAATATTTATTTTTGATCATTTATATTTATATCATTACGTCAAAACAAACAATAAATGTTAATTAAACGAAACTTTTCACGGCACGAACTCTGGTCAACTCTCGCGGAAACAAGAGTACGTCAAATTGGCTTGGCTCTGTAACATCTGTACTACTCATCGTCAGATCTTCACGTCAATGAACGCGTAATTGAATTTACATGTTTGACCTAGGTCACCGGAAACGTGTCCGCAATTAATTCATGTGACCATACATTATTTAATTAATCATTGTTTTTGGTTTAGATCCAAGTAACCATATTCAACACGACGTTATCTTGCTTTTAATGTATTTTATTGTGAAAAGAAAGTTTAAACAGTGATGGTCAACAATTCTACCACCGATATCAACAATGAGAACAACTAAATCTCTTATCTCAAATCATTAAGCACAAAAAACATGACATATGGTGTTAGAAATCCAGGTCCCTGCTTGGTCCAGGTTAGAAATCCCGGTCTCGGCTTGGTCCAGGTTAGAAATCCAGGTCCCTGCTTGGTCCAGGTTAGAAATCCAGGTCTCGGCTTGGTCCAGGTTAGAAATCCAGGTCCCGGATTGGTCCAGGTTAGAAATCCAGGTCCCGGCTTGGTCCAGGTTAGAAATCCAGGTCCCGGCTTGGTCCAGGTTTGATCCAGGCTAGAAATCCAGGTCCAGGCTTGGTCCAGGTTATAAATTCAGATCCCGGCTTGGTTCAGGTTAGAAATTCAGTTCCCGGCTTGGTTCAGGTTAGAAATCCAGGTCCCGGCTTGGTCCAGGTTAGAAATCCAGTTCCCGGCTTGGTTCAGGTTAGAAATCCAGGTCCCGACTTGGTCCAGGTTAGAAATCCAGTTCTCGACTTGGTCCAGGTTAGAAATCCAGGTCCCGGCTTGGTTCAGGTTAGAAATCCAGGTCCCGGCTTGGTCCAGGTTAGAAATCCAGGTCCCGGCTTGGTCCAGGCGCAAAAAAGGGGCTGTGTTAAACTGGTTAAGGGGATCGATATTTAGTTTTTTCTGTGTAATGTTTTAGGTTGTTTGTCCCTTCGTCCTATTTATTGTGTAATGTTTTTGTAGATCGTCGTTTTTCCTTTTGTCTTATTTATTTTGGCCATTGTGTAATGTTTTTGTAGATCGACGTTTTTCCTTTTGTCCTATTTATTTTGAACATTGTATAATGTTTTTGTAGATCGTCGTTTTTCCTTTTGTCCTATTTATTTTGGCCATTGTGTAATGTTTTTGTAGATCGTCGTTTTTCCTTTTGTCCTATTTATTTTGGCCATTGTGTAATGTCTTGATAGATCGTCGTTTTTCCTTTTGTCCTATTTATTTTGGCCATTGTGTAATGCTTTTCTTTATCGTCGTTTTTCCTTTTGTCCTATTTGTTTTGCCCATTGTGTAATGTTTTTGTAGATCGTCGTTTTTCCTTTTGTCCTATTTATTTTGGCCATTGTGTAATGTTTTTGTAGATCGTCGTTTTTCCTTTTGTCCTATGGCCATTGTGTAATGTTTTTGTAGATCGTCGTTTTTCCTTTTGTCCTATTTATTTTGGCCATTGTGTAATGTTTTTGTAGAACATCGTTTTTCCTTTTGTCTTATTTATTTTGGCCATTGTGTAATGTTTTTGTAGATCGTCGTTTTTCCTTTTGTCCTATTTATTTTGGCCATTGTGTAATGTTTTTGTAGATCGTCGTTTTTCCTTTTGTCCTATTTATTTTGGCCATTGTGTAATGTTTTTGTAGATCGTCGTTTTTCCTTTTGTCCTATTTATTTTGGCCATTGTATAATGTTTTTGTAGATCGACGTTTTTCCTTTTGTCCTATTTATTTTGGCCATTGTGTAATGTTTTTATAGATCGTCGTTTTTCCTTTTGTCCTATTTATTTTGGCCATTGTGTAATGTTTTTGTAGATCGTCGTTTTTCCTTTTGTCCTATTTATTTTGGCCATTGTGTAATGTTTTTGTAGATCGTCGTTTTTCCTTTTGTCCTATTTATTTTGGCCATTGTGTAATGTTTTTGTAGATCGTCGTTTTTCCTTTTGTCTTATTTATTTTGGCCATTGTGTAATGTTTTTGTAGATCGTCGTTTTTCCTTTTGTCCTATTTATTTTGGCCATTGTGTAATGTTTTTGTAGATCGTCGTTTTTCCTTTTGTCCTATTTATTTTGGCCATTGTGTAATGTTTTTGTAGATCGTCATTTTCCCTTTTGTCCTATTTATTTTGGCCATTTTGTAATGTTTTTATAGATCGTCGTTTTTCCTTTTGTCCTATTTATTTTGGCCATTGTGTAATGTTTTTGTAGATCGTCTTTTTTCCTTTTGTCCTATTTATTTTGCTACTGTGTTGTTAAACTCATCTTACGTGTATTTGACATAACACTATAAACTCGTATATCACAAACGTAACACGTTATTTTGTAGACATGCTGGCAAAGTGGTCCACACTCAAGAGTTGGTTGTTGTAATAAAGACAGATGTAACAGAAATCTTGATATACTTACATAATACTTATACTTTACTTTAATATATAAAATATAGTTCCTAAAGTCTTAATTGTTTCTTATAAATTTAGAATGAGGGAGGCAGTGACTAAGACAAGAGAATAATTTTTTTTCAGCTATAGCTATATCATGGCGAGAACGTTTTATTTTGATTGATGGATCGATTGAGTGAGTGAGTGAGTGAGTGAGTGAGTGAGTGAGTGAGTGAGTGAGTGAGTGAGTGAGTGAGTGAGTGAGTGAGTGATATTTTTTATAGTGCTAGCTCACTAAAACAACAGTTTGCGGGTTGAGATGTCGCTCAACTCGGATACATTAGTCTGATTCCGAATCAACTAGTCTTTGCTCTTACTCCTTAATGCTGTGTGCTCAGCAGAGAAGCAACAAATGCTAAATTTATAGTCTTTGGTTTGACTCGACCGGGGCTCGAACCCACGATCTACATTAACCATTATACAACCGAGGCGGTTACCACTGAATTTGCTATTTGCCAGTTTCCAACTTGATTCACAAATTACTCGATCTATAGTTTTATGTGTATGTTTTGTAGATCGTTGTTTTTCCTTTTGTACTTTTTTTGCCATTATGTTGTCTGTCCTTCTTTGATATACGGATTCTAATTACCTCCCTTTGGTATCTTTTGGCCATTATGATGTCTGTTCTTCTTTGATATACGGATTCTAATTACCTCCCTTTGGTATCTTCAAACAATTTCACAAGCCGTTCCAACATTTAAATTGTATACAGAGTATGAGAAAAATATATATGTTATTTTGATTGACACTTTTGTCTGCCTTAAAGGACAACTACTAAATAACGTGGAAAAGGCATATAATTTTATAATCAAGTCAGAAACTGACGAATCGTCAAACATATCTCTTCTTTCCCATTCCAAACAGCAGAACCTTTTCAATTCTTTAAATAATATTGGAAGGAAAATGGGGTAGGTGTCGACCCTTTTTACCACTCAGCAGAAAGATCCTCTCTAGAAAAATGTTGTAGTGACACAGGGCGCATTCTTGTGAAGATTTGAACGTTTAAACCATCTTAAACATTTATTAAAATTAAATGTTCAATTCAGTTACAGTAGAAACAAGTAAAGCCTGGGTTCACGTATATTCTTTCTGCGATGTACGATTCCCATTTATTAAATGACATTCTTAACAATAAGCCCCATCTGTAATATTATAGACTCGAGAACACTTAAGCTACTTAAAACTCTGGAAAAGAAGACACACCAACATATAATGTAGTCTTACTCACTTCTGCCTTTAGTTTCGTCAATGAGATTTTCGTTTCATTAAAACGCAAAAGATGTTTTCCGGATGTCGTAATTTTCAGATGCAATTGTCGTAACCAATCATATCACTTATTGAATATATTGATGACCAATCAGCATCGTCTCTTTAAAAATTAGGTGATTATAATATAATTTTCTAATGTGTAAAGGTTTAAATAAAAATAGGGATTACAATCCACTTTAATTCATTATTACTTTACGTGAAGGAGATAAACAGCAGAGGAAGAAAATTTACGACAACACAATCAACGTGAGTGTTTTTAATGTAATTTTATATCACTCTTCTTTTATGCCTTTTAAAATTTTTAAAACAACTGAACAAACATAGCAGTCTTATCGTCATTTAAAATAGAAAACAAGAAGGTACGGGCTATTATTTTCTTCTGATAGCTGTGTAAAAAAATGGGACCAAAACAGATAGAAACATTTTCTTCTGATGCATGTGCATAAAATGGGACCAATATAGATAGAAAAAAAAATTGTCAAAAGTCAATATTTACATATATATGTATAACATGTTATTACAAGGAAAAAAAAACTTATTTGGCTGTCAAATATTTTGACTTTTGGTTTGGGTGTACCATATGAAAGTTGTTCCAGAAACGCATTGCGCATGTGCACTAAATTGTATATCTACATTTTTATTGCTATATGTTGTGTTACTGTTCCACTTGTTTTCACTAGTATTTGTGTCTGGTGTCTGATAGCATTAATAAGTTCTAACATTCTGCAATACTATGTTTTTTCAGTAGCATTATGACATTCTAAACTTTAGAA
>MJUT01001567.1:47296-67554 GCA_002080005.1 Gigantidas platifrons | reverse complement strand
GTATTTCCAACAAAGTGTTTAAACATTAGAAAAACATACAGTGCAAAACATACATAGATAAGCATAGGGCCCTATGTTCGTGGGCCCCCGGGCAACTGCCTAGCGTGCCCATGTGTTAAGACGGCACTGAATACACACCTCTCCTACATCCCTCGAATGTTAATGTTAAAGATTTACAGACCAATGTGATGATAATACCTTACATGACCCTTTGGGTCCGGTCATGGCGAGGTAAGCGTTGATCCATGTGCGTTTTTAAAAAAAACATGCATTATATATGCACGCGCTACAAAATAGTCCCAAAAAATGATAACGTATAATAGTTAAACATTTGGTTTTGCAGTTTCTAAGAAAAATATTAAATATTAATATGAAAAGTTATGAATAACAGACGACGACCACTAAATGATCATACTTCACTTGGCCGTTTTAGCCAGTTGAGCTTACAAACATGCTTAATTTCAAATAGGTAAACATCATAAAAATATTCAAAAACCAGAAGAAATAAGGTTTGGTAAATAAGCAAGAGTAATAAAGTGAGTGATTGTTGTTTAACGCCAAACGAGCAATATGAAGAACTTGCTATTTCCAAGAACTCTGGTAAACCTTACAAAAATACTAATTCTGACAAAGAAGACATTTTTGCAAATCACAAGTCATTCATGTTATCACTGAATATTCCGATAAATGAAAAAAATTGTGAATAATCTACTTTATATTGGATATCAAAATTTCAGAAGAATCAATATTTAGACAGGTATATTCCCGGTTCTTCTACTTGCTCAACAAAAGAACTATATATAACTATGACTAAAATTGTACATGCAGTCAAAGGAGGACTACTATCATTCTGTGACAAAGTATATTCACGTGGTAACATCAATCAAAAGCACCGCATCGGTGGCGTAATGGTTAGCGTGCTCGCCTCGAGTGCGGTAGATCATGGGTTCGAGCCCCGTCGCGTCAAACTAAGGACTATTTAATTGATATTTGATGCTTCTCCGCTAAGCACGTAGCATTACAGATAAAGAGCAAAGATTGGTTGGCTCGGAATCAGAATAATGTGTCCGAATTGAGTGGCATTGTTACCCGCGAACTGTTGTTTCAGTGAGCTAACACTATGAACAACCTACTCAGCGTGTTCGTCTAGAAAAAAGCGGACTTTATCATCATCTCATTGATAATTAACTTGTTCTCGCCATAATATAACTGAAAAATTGCTGCATTGGCATTAAGCAACAATCACTCACTCACTCAATCAATCAAAAGTGGATACTGAGAATATTCAGAGTCTTGTCGGTGAAATATACAAAGCCGGTGCTAAAGTCGTTTTTATTGCAGAAATATGCCAATGGGGTAAGTTCACCAAAGCACCAAGATTGACATTTCAAACTTATAGCAAACAAAAAAAGAACTCTATCAACAGGATATTACAGAAACTCTTTGGTGACAATTTGTGAAATTTAAGGACATGATGATTTTGATAAAGATTTTGTGCTCTTTTCACCTTCCGGAATGAAGAAGTACTTTGTTCGTATTAGGAGGACTTTTCTAGGATTCAAATGTACTTCTTAATGGATAATTTTATATCTGTGGTTTTCAAATACTGACATTAATATTACAGTTAATATCCTTCAAATGTCAATAGTACTAGCATTTTATTTGAATGATTATAAATTAAATCCATTATCTTGGATTTTAGATTTTCATTTTGTTATTTTCTGTGTGCATGCAGTAAACATGGTGTCAGGACGATTTATTATTCACTTTACCTGGGACGAATATTTATATACACGTCCTTGATATCACACAACATATAACGCAAAAGAAATAGGTGTCTGTTTAGGGATACAATGTGATACAAATATGGTAGGTAGGTATAGGAAAACTCATTTGATTATTTTTTTTTCATAGACTGTATAGTGAGAAAATGCTCACTTTTGCGGTCCTGATCTAAAAATTTGAATGAAATGAACTAGGGTAGGCATTTTTGGCACAAAACATATGGTAGGTGGGGTAACCCTTAACAGATATATAATTGTTTGAATTTGAAAATATATGTTCTCGATGACACTGGATTTTTTTTATTTATATAAGCTTGACTCTACTAGTACCAATTTGCCCTAAAAACAAAACGTGATATGGAAATTTACAGGAATTTAATTTTATCTGATAAGTCTCACCAGGTACCTGTATCATGATAGCATTTTAATGAAACACATGTTAAATATTGTGGACTTCACACCGAAACGTTTGGGACAAGTAGCGAGTGATAGCAATGGGGGACTTAGATATGTGGACAAGTAATTAATTCTTAGATTATTGACAAACATAGCAGATCTGTGCATGCATATTCAACTAATTAATTTGCTTTAAAAAGCAAATAATGTTCAACCTATTTAAGACCGTCATATAAAGATTAAATATTAATCTGAGACGGATGATTATATTAATTCAAGAATTAATGTACATTTTGTTTTATATTTGACATACGAAGGCATTAAAAAAGAAATTATTGCAACTACTTTTGCAATTTTCACTTTCAAAAAGAGACAACAGCCATACAATAGAAAAAAAAGTTACCTCATTTTTAACTATTTTCTTGGATATATTAAGTCTTTCAATTTCAAACGTGTCTAGAAATGTTGTTCTTGCAAGTCTGGGTTTCTCTAACTCGAGTAATTCAGCGCCCTCTATCGGCCGATCGCCTCCGTAATATAACGACTGGATTATTCGGGTTAGGGTTTCTCGGTAGGAATATCTACCCCAAGATGAAGCTTTCTCCAGTTGACTTCTCTCTTTGGACGTAACGTGCGTTGTGGTGCCATATTTTCAACAGAATATGTAACCCGAATAATCCAGTCGTTATATTACGCTCCCGCTGGTCACTGCATTAATCTCTCTTAGCGACAGCGGATAGAGGGCGTTGAATTATTCGAGTTACAGAATATGCCACTTACATGATATTGTAAAATTTATTTTTGACAATTTAGTGTAATGTCACAGTGGCATGCATAGTGCCATATAGATTTATTAACGGTATACCGGAATCAGGTGGACTTATATGGCTAAAACATGCTGCTAAATTACACTTTGATGACACATCCAGCAAATTTAGATTAAAACATACAAACTTCAAAAATGTATTACACGGTGCTTTATCTTTTTTTTAAATCTTTAGAAATTTGTGAATCTATGGCAATTTAAATCCTAAATATTATTAATATATCGAAAAAAGAAATAATATACAAGACAAAACGAGACAATAATTTATTTGATTAAATATTATAACATAATACTGACATGACAGTCGAATCCAAATTAAGGATTTTAATTAATATTACTTTATTACATATATATGTAATCACCCAATTGTTTGTATCATGTCTTTAAATATTATTTTATCAATACGAATGTACATAGGCTAATTCCCGATACTACCCACCGTGTGGTACGGACTTTTCTGTTATATTGACTTAGAAGCCATAACCTGATTTTTGGAGCAAAATGGAACAGATTTTCAATTTTTTTCTTAAATATGAAAAATACATCATTCGGCAAATTGCTTTGTATACAATATGAATATATGTGAATTGAAATTTACAAGTTAAATTTAAAAAGGTAATTTTAACGTGTAAATGCGTTTTCAGCTAGTTTAAGTTTTTTCACCGATCTATATACATGTATATGGTCGGACCATCATATCAAAATGGAACAGACAAAGAAATACTCTTTCATGAAATATTTTATACCGTTCGAAAGCTAAGAAATTGTAGTTTTCAAATATATGCGGATTGAAAAGACAGATTTAATTACTTAATGAGGACAAATGGTCAAATATTTCCCCTAACTGATAACACAGATGGCATTGCTGTAGGTCAGGTTCAACAACAACATCTCTTTATCTCTAAGTTATATAGTTTAACGTTGGGTTAATATTTGTTTACAAGTAATTATCAGTATTTTTGTTAATGATTAAAATTCTTTCTATATATTGTTGTACATATGATTTGCTCATAGAAGTGGAAACTTGTTTCCTAATGATGATCAAATAAAAAAAGAATTATTATATAAATGCATTTAAAAAGAATTAAGTGAGTAAAAACACAAAGAATGGACACCAAACAAAAGCAGTATTGTTTGCTATGAAATGCCTGGAAAATTATTACACTCGTGTATAATCATTGATAAAGTCCCTCGGTGGGACGAAAATGTTGTCATTCAACGAAGTATTTAATTCTTTATCACTTTGTTTTGTGTACTTGGTGTTGTTTCACAAACCATTCTATTAGATGTTTAAAAATATATAAATATAATAAAAAGAAATATTTAAGTGAAAATATAAAGACAACTTCACATAATAAATATTTTATTTATTGCAAAATATAATTTCTTTAATATTGGTTCATAATTAAGATCTATGCACTTTATAGTGGTTATATTTATTATTTAATATTACATGCTGAGATGGCAATCATTACAGTGTTTACTTAGCATGTTTACTTGTAAGATTGATGCATGCCATTACAGTTTAGGGATTAAGTTTATCATCAGAAGATATTAATGAATAGAAATTTATTTTTCCATTTTAACTTTTTTGTATTTTATTTATTGCTGGTACCAATGTTTATAGGAAACAGCTAAAAAGGGGGTAAGGCAGTTTTGTTTCAAATGTGGTCTGTTGTTAAAGAAAATACCCATCTAGTGCATCTGAAGGAGGTGACATACTTCTGTGTATATCTAATGTAGGGGAAAAGGGACGTGAAAATTAGTCTTACTTAAATGCAAAAAAAAAAAATGTGCTGTGTTGTTCCACAATATTAGGAATGTGGATGTCAAACTCCAGCTTGGCCATCCCTTGCCATTGAAAACTATAGACCTGACAATGATCAGTATTAATCCAAACTGGGTAGGAAAAGTACACCAACATCAATTTTTTATTGGATTCCCTAGGTGGTGGAGTATATAACTTAAACTAAGTATACAACAGAGTGTGGACCAGCTAAATATTGAAAATTGATATCCTGGATAAATGTTGTCTAGACAATGGTAGGAGTTAGCGTTGTGTCCACATAGTGATTAGTATGTTATAGTCCATCTGATTGAAATAAAATTTCACCAACCCGAATTATTGTAGATTACACAACAATACCATTCTAAAAACCAAAACATTAGGCTGCACAATGATCTACTTATTCCACATATAAAACAGAAACACAGTAAAAGTATTGTTTGGATGTGTCATATCTGTCCCCTGTATATGGAGGATCAGATGTCACAATTGATCTTCCGACATTTTGTAAAGAAAATAAATAGGATGTCTGTAAAACAGTGCCATTAAGAGACAGAAAAATATCCAGTAAACTTGTTCATATTGAACAGGTAATATGCTTAACAAAATGATTTACAATTCTCACCCTTGCTTCAAACAGAACAGAAGCAAAGCTTGTCAGTGATATCAGTTTTGTAGTTGCGCAATTTAAAAACAAATGCATTATTCAACCATTTAAGCTAAATTATTTCATTTATAATTGAAAGTAAATTATTATATATACACTAATAAACAGAGTAAATATACATGTATAACTATGATATATAATTTTGTTTAGGTCCGTATATACATGTTCATAACAATAATGTCAGCTTGGAATATATCTTTATCTAAAGTCTCATATCACCCAGAATAATTTGCAATATCCATAATAACTAAACTTATTTAAAACTGACTTTTTAGAATTGATTTGTCATAAAATGCAGTTAAACTAAAGCACTAATAATTTCAGAAATAAACTCTTCATTTCTATCAACTGTTATTAATTTGTTAACCTTTAATGTGTACAGAAACAGGTGCATGCACCCCTTAATTTTAATTCCTTTTTTCAGTTCAGGTATATGTAATACACAACTTTCATCATTTGAATTTGTTGTATCATTAATAATATTATAAAGTAGATAAATAAAAAAATCAAAGAAAAGAATTTATTGATAAATAACACAAACACATAGCAGTGAATGCATGCTGGCTTATCCTGATAACAGATGCTGAACCTGATCTACCATAACACAACCTGTAATCAAGTGGGGATAATCTTCACCAATGTTCCCCATTACAGCGAACGATTATTTAATATTTCATTATATAATCTATTATATTTTTATCGAGTGTGATAATGGTATCAATTAACGCATGCACAGTATCGGTGGTGATAATAGTTGCGTATGTTTCTGTACAAAAGAAACAAATACCCAAATGCTGTGTTCACTGTGTTTCATCTGTACACGGGAAATAGCTACCACTGAAGCGTAACACACCAATTTACAAGTTGTCAAGGTAAGTATAAGAAGTCGTTTTACTGCGAAAGCACAAAGTTTTCATTTCATATGGCAGATTCCAGATAAATACCGCTTATTCTTTTTGGGCTCATAAAATAAAGGAACTCGGCTAAAATTGTTTGATGCGTGATAATGCTCAGCTAGTACTTCAGAAAACAAATTTCCCTCACAAAATTTTACGAAATAAAATGATGTAGACGCTTTCCATGAATAAAACGTAACCGGAAAAGTAACATTTAGTGACGAAACATCTGAAATTATATCCCCTTTGATACACTGGTAATTGGATTGGGAAATACAGCTGCAACAACATTAATATCGACGTTATTGTACGGGTTTTAGCCGAAAATAATGTGTTTGTGTCCGGGTTATAGCTACGTCGCTAAAACCCGTACACTTTCTGATCGTAAAAAGTATCCGATTTCTCTTTAATGATGCAAACATTAAATCAATTTCCGGTCACACTTAGTTTATGTTGATTGAACCATATATCCGTAGTTTATGATTGACAAATATATTAGCCACTTTTAGTATCATCTTTAAATGCCAGGAATGAGCAAGTTTCGTAAGTACTAGTAACACACATGTTTCGATTTTTAATCAGTTACATGACTGATCTTGTAAAGCGTTCGTTAAATGTAACGAAGTACTATTCCCAGAGCTATAATAAACGCCATGTTATTGAAATATACAGCTTTAATCCTCAAAATTCTATTATTTCTTACCTGTTGTGAATGTAAAATATTATCCTACGTTTCAGTGGTACCTATTTCCCCTGTACAGATGATGCACAGTGGTGTTGTCGCCGATAATATTTCCCCGGAAATAAATAATTTATCTGTTGTATATAGGTATTTATGTATTGTATATATAATATAGCATTTATTGGAAGAGATGTACGAAAATCAAATATTGATTTTAGTGAAATTTCATGACCTCCCAAGAAAAGACATATAGTATAACTAATCGTAGATTTTGAATATCAAAATAAGACCATCGAGAGACCGAAGTACGCATAAGGAGTTAAACGAGTGGGCGGAACTTGTTCCGTCCACGAGTTTAATCCTTAATGCGTATTCGGTCACGAGTGGTCTTATTTTGATATTCAAAATCTATGATTAATTATACTGTTTATTATATAGACTTCCAAAATGTCTTTTATATTATTTTATTTAATTTGTATATTTCATTCCACGCGTATGATTCTACGAGCAATGATAGTGAGTAATCAATATGGCCGCACATTCAAGTGTTGTCACTTCGAAGAAAAAAAATGAAAATTTAAATGAAGGACGAGTTTCTGAATTTTATCTGAATATGGGCGGATTTGTAAAGTTGTTGTGGAAAAATTCATTGCAATTGTGACTAATGTCAGTCCGATTAATCTGAGGAACCAGGCACGATGTGTTATTATTGTCCGAGTCGTGTGTATTTCATGTGTAACAAAATTCGAACTAAAGAATGAATCAATGTCCTCAAATGAAACGTTTTGAAATCTACCCAACTGGGCTTTAGTTTGATATGCATTTTCATTTGTATTGCCATTGGAACTTGGAACATTTGTTTGGACACCTAGAATATTAAATTCTTGCATTTCCACATTTTCCAAGTCAAAATCAATTTCTTCTAAAAATTTGGAGACTACAGCTGCCGTATATGTGCCAAAATGATCAGACATTTTGTTTTGTTCTTTTTTTTAATCTTACGATTGTTCAAAGCAGACGATTTTTCATTGAAAAGGTGTGGTGAAAGGAATTAGGAAACTGACAATCTACAATGCACTTTTGAACAATGCCGTTGTTTGTTTATATTTAAATCTGTTGTGTTATGCTAGTGAAATGATTCGATTTAGAATAAGCAAGTGCTTGATTTTAATGTATCAATAAAATGATTCTATTAAAATAATTTATAAAAGTACTAAAACTTTTTCATTTGTTTAATTGTTTCAGTTTACAATCATGTGTGTATTCACCGTAACACAACAAGGACGTAACCACTACACTTAAAGTTGTCTAAAAGTAGTTCTGGCCGGAAAAAAACTGATATTTCACATGTGAAATATCGGAATTTATTTCACGGATAAATCTCCATAATTCACACCTATCTATATAATAAAAACTATTATCTGCATCAGTGATCTTCGGTAGTTAAATCTTATAATGTTGATATATTGCTTCAACAAATGTACAATGTAAATATAAACATGAATGACAAATAAAAGTAAAGAAATTACATATTTTTCATTGTTTCTACAGGTTTTGTTTAGTTGTATTTATCAGGATATGTGTATTGCATACAACTTTGGTTTTGTTTGGTTACATTTCTCCGGACATGTGTATTGCATACAATTTGGTTTTGTCTTCTTTCGTAGTCTTTATATGCAAGTCATACAAGGTTTTATTCATGATGATCACGAAGATATAATTAACAAACATGCCATGATGATACGCGTAACTGATAATATTTAATCAGTGAAGATGGCGACATTATCTATTACACCACACCAGGCCGTTTGATAAGACGTAGCATTATCCATACAAGATAAAAACTTGACAAAAGAAAATACTGAAAACATGCGAGATAACTCGTACTGGCTTCTACTGAGGAAAATAGTTGCACATGATATTCCGCAACAGTTAAGTCATGGTGGCGACTAGGAACGTTTCGTTTAGTAGCCTACTTGTAAATAGCTAATGTCTAGCACTCGTGGCACCTTTCTTATTACTGTTAAATGACACGAATATTATGTAACATAGTAATAGCGTTGGACACCAGCTTGTTCTCGCCATGATAAAGCTTAACAATTCCTGAGTTGGCGTCTAACAGCAATAACACACTCACTGATGTCCGCTTTGTACTAGACCAACACACTTAGTTGGATTTTTATTGTACTAGCTCACTGAAACAACAGTCCGCCGATAGACATACATGTCGCTCTACTTGGACAAATTATCATGATTCCGAGGCAACAAGTATTTGTTCTTTCCCCTTAACTGCCTATGTAATCAGTGCCTATCGCCACTGATGTTGTGAGTTCGAATCTCGATCAGGGCGAGGTGTACAACATTATGTGATAAAACTTGTCAGTAACTTGCTACAGGTCTGTGGTCTTCTCCACCAATAACACTGACTGCCACAATATAGCTGAAATGTTGTTTAAAGTGGCGTTAAACTCCATCAAACCAACAAAAATATATGTCGTCACAATACTGTTTATAACTGTTAAGGTAACGTTATAAAAGGAAGCATTCATTTAGGATTCGATACCAACAATACGCACGTGTAGCTTAGAAATATGTGTATTTTAAAATGGGAAATAAAACAATTACCTCTAGTTGATATCCTTCCAAGGATGACACAACAGAAAAGCTTTCCTGCTTATTTTTAATGGGTTTCTTTAAGTGTATATCACTTTAAGTAAATGGATACTTGAGTTTCCTGGCGATATACTCTTCATATCCTCCTGATTCAGAGAATATTTGGTTGTCTGTAACATAAGTGTATATATCTATATATCTATAATTATATGAATGTTCCTAAGTATGTATCACGTTAAATAAATGAATAATAAGAGTTAGTTTCTTGAGATATATTTCTCATATCTTCATTGTCTTGTTGTCTATAGCAATGTATTCTGGTATATAAACCATAAAAAGATCAAAGGAAAAGAAATCATTCATGTTACAATATTAAGAGAATGATTGAGACCATTGGTTCTCTTTTACAGAACTTATATTATACATATGCCAACGTCTGTTACACGAAGATGATAGGTTTTTTCATACGTTGATATGGAAGACCGATGGATCTTCCACGAGTGATAGAAATTTTATATCTTTTCACGAGTGGAGCGCAGCTGAATGAGTGGAAAGACATCACAAATTTCTATCACGAATATTAGATATATTAGATACATTATTATAATGTTCAAGATTACGGCGTTCTTTATAATAACGATATGCATCCGGTTATATATGAGGGTTGGTATTTTAATCACATGTGGGAAGCACTTGCATGACCGCATCATTTCACTGAGTGGAGGATTGAGCTCATGCAACTATTGTAGCCCCGGCACTTTTCATTGAAGTGTCTGTACAAATCCAGGAAAGTGAGCTATATGATGTATTTGTGTAAATGTGTATGGAATTCGTCTCTATCTACGATGTTGTATATTAAATTTTGGAATTGTTCTGATAGTGAGCTATTTTTTTGTTTTTCCTTTTATTATTTTATATAGTTGATATGTATGACAATATATGTTTTGTTCTTATAAAGTCATCTTTAACATTATACTTTCTTGCCTGTATAAATTTACTCCACGCCATTGTCAAATTGAGTGGCATAGATTCATGCGTGATGTTTCCAAATAGTTTAATAGACACTATACAACATCATATCCGTATGTTCACACCTATCCACTATAGGACCACTCTTTATTAGACTTAGGGTGGGGTTATCATTTTGTCGTCATCAATATCTCGGGTTCGGGACCATGGAACACCCGCCATTTGCCTGTACCAAGTCATACAAAATAGGCGGTCCAGTATTTGTATCTATTTTACCTCTGTTTCTATGATATTTACATTGGATCCTGGAATTGTTTCGACTGTGTGGTTTATGTTAGTTTGTTTGTGTATTTCATTGTATTCCTCTATTGTTAAATGCATTAACAAGTCACCTGCTATGTTTACAGAACTCTACGTTAGAGTGATGGAGTGTATATGTGTAATTAAATAGTGTCCACCGTGAAATAGTGTCATCCCTTACAATTGTCTCCTATGAAAAGTCCGAGATCGGAATAAAGCACATCGATGACTTCGTTCGGTCTGTGTAAGGTTTTTCATTAACAAGTCACCTCCTATGTTTACAGAACTCTACGTTAGTGCTATGTAGTGTATGTAATATTAAATAGTATCCGCCGTGAAATAGTGTCCTCCCTTACAATTGTCTCCTATGATAAACTCCGAGGACGGAATAAAGCACAGCGATGACTTCGTTCGGACTGTGTAAGGTTTTTCATTAGAAAGTCACCTCCTATGTTTAGAGAACTCTACGTTAGTGTGATGTAGTGTATATGTCTGTTTTGATTCTGTGCATTGAATGTACTGAGATGATATTACGTTGGTTTTGTTGTTAAGATAAGAGTAAGGGTTAGAGCTATATTTCAGTTATTTCGTGGCGGTCAGTTTGCATTGATGTAGGAAACCGATTAACCGGAGAAAACCACAGACTTGTCGTAAGTCAATAACAAGCTTCATCTCATAATGTTGTATCGAGTACATCTCGCCTGAGTGGGATTCAAACTCACAACGTGAGGGATGATAGATACTGAATGCATAGATAGTTGTAAATCCAACTACTATGCGATCACGACCACGACAAAACCCTTGTTAAAATAAGATCAATAGACATAAATTATTTGACTATTGACAATTCCATGATGTTTTTGCTTCATATTGTACCTGTTCACGAGTATACATTACTTTAAATTTATTTTTCCCAAGGTACATGACTCGTCATAATATTGCAAAACAATAATTTGTATACATTCAAATTGTCATAGTACAATAATGGACGCCCAGACTGAAGCTAAACAATAACTTTAAACCTCCATTATATATCTGTATATGTTAAAGATATTACACAATGGATGAAACTTTGATTTAATTATCAGATTACAAAGATTTAATGCAGTTAAAAAGCATAACTTTAAAAGAATGTACAAAATGAAAATCGCTATTCATACAATCTAAGCCAGGTGCGTTCTATGTCCGTGTATCACTCATGTTTTGTCCTGTTGTACTTTTTCTTTTGTCCATTGTATTGTCTGTTCTTCAGTATGCGGATTCTGATTACCCCTTTGCTATCTACAAACTATGCTGGTAATGCCTACTTTAGAAGCAGCATTGACTAGCTTTACCAATTTACATTTTGGACAAGCCTAGCAAGACAGTTTTTAAAAAGTGAACTGGATCTATCTCTGAATTTGTATCATCACGAACAACAAAAAATACCACACTGAGTGTATATGGTGTTGTAGACTGTTGACAAATCTAAATCTGTATATCGTCTGTAACCCACGGCTGAGCACACTCTTATACCCTCTATTCATCACCCGTTGGTCATTTGAAGGACATGTCGTCGTACTGATGAATAGTTCACCTCAAATCTGATTGGTCCCGTCACGTTTGGATCAAGGGAGTTGTATGGAATTGATACCGTATTTTTATAATAAAAGTAAACATTGTTTTATATTATTTTGTTTTTTGCGACCTACCGACCAATCGTGAGATTTTAGTAACGCATTGCGCGACTTACAATTAATCGAATATATTTAATTCAATTGACCCAACGATGATGAGTGAAGAGTATCCAATCATGATCATACGTGGGCTTCCGATGATTTTAATATGTGAAATAATGACTACGATGAAAAAAAGTTTGAAATGTAAACAATATTAGAAAAATCGACAATGTAGAGTTAAATTAAGAGAAGAAACACACTGTCAAAAACTGAGATCAACTTAATATGAAAACGTGACAGTTGGATATATGTATTGTCGGGTTGTTTCAACTAACTATTGACTGTCATGTTTGCAATATTTTTACCTAGCCATCCATTCATATATATCTAGTTGATAGATATACACTTTCAATTTAGGAGCATTTACATATATTACTTTTGTTGTTGTTTGCATGCAACTTGAATATAAAGTAGCAAAAGGTCAGGTTATATTATCAATAGTATATATTCCTTAGATACTTCTGATGAACACAGACTTGAGCAGGTTGTATACCTTGCCACAATGAAATTTAACTGGACTAAGAGGACGTTTTTGAGGTGAGAATATATTTTGGTTTATGTAAAATGATACGATTCAATTATTATGTTTTACATTTACACATAGATTTAAGTCCCCTTAGTGCGATGTGTTGAATAAGAAGATCTGGTAATTTCACTGTTTATGTTCAGAAAAGCATATATACACCATTGAGGCTTATTTGATATTTAATTTTAGATTAAAATAATTAATTTGGTCGTTACATGTATATTGTTATATGTTTAATTAATTTAGTCACCTTATGAATAACATGAGAAGGCGCGGCCTTTGAAGAGGACGGAAGTATATTTAAGATTGATTGATGCTAAAAATAACTTTATAGAACTAATTTTTAATATATATTCAAAGATATATTTAAAAAAGAACCGTATCAGAATATTGATAATTTTCTGTAAAAGAAAGCAAAATCTCACATGGAGAATTACCTATAAGTGCTGATTTATAAGAAATGTTTAAAGTTTAAAATTTCTGAATAACGATATTAAATTAATTTTGTTATTCTCATATGTGAAGATAGGGATGTTTTCAAATGTGTACACATGTAGATGTTTTGAACCAAGAAAAACATTCCTGTCCAACTACCATTGATATTGAAATAATACATTTATGAACTATGTTATAAATACTATTTATTCATATTTATTGAAATTATACTGATAATCATGTTTATTCTATGTCCATGCCCTTTATGGGATGTTCACGGTTTGTCATTGGTGAAGGTTACCATGGTTCAACACATAGCTCGCTGCTCAGCGCGTCCCCGGGTGTCCGATATAAGGCAGCTCTCTCGGTGCGGTTTGTCCTATATTCAATATTTGTCAAACTTTATTTACAAAAATATCCTATATTTATCCCATTTTTAGATAAAATAAAATATTTTAATTGTCCTATAAATCAATATGAGTATGACCCATTGTCATTCACTATGTGTCCGATATCATCGTCTGTCGTTCTCATTTATCGGTAAACTTTTACATTTCAATAATCTTCTCTGAAACATGATCACATACTTAAAAAGCCATAATTGGTAGGAATGCTCGGTAATTGGTGCTCGATTTTTTTCTGAGAAATCGGAAATCCATCACAGAAACAAGAGGTGCCAACAGAGAGTTTTATGTAGTTGTTTTATGTGTAGGTGTGTAGAGTATTTGTTTTTTTTAACCAATTTTGAATATTTTTCCTTTATATTCCTTATACTATTCTCTTTATAGAGAATGGTGATATATTGTTATGACTCTTACCAATTTCATGATACAAAGGATCAAAATGGAGCACACAGTCCAAAAGTTGTTTTGAATTTTTTTTTAAGTAAGATTTTTCTTCTTCTTGGAATTCATCATCTCATTGAACATTAACATGTTCTCATCATGATATACCTGAATCATTGCTGCGTTGGTGTTAAGCAACAAGCACGCACTCACTCTTCTTGCGATTCCTTGTGAAATGTCTTGCATATATTTTCAAACTCTTAATGTTTCCGAGATAAAAAGGGTCAAAGGGAAATAAAACGGACCTAAAATAATTTGAGAAAATATGTTGTAAGACTTTTTTCTATGCAGTTTGATTCCTTTGAAAAAGACTTCTCTCGAATGTTTCAACAAATTTGTTGTAATTTTTATCATTTCAAATATACGAGAGGTCAAAGGGGTCAAAGCCTAAAATTATGTTTTATTATTATTTCGAGTCTAATATACCTAAGATTTTTCCTTCAGACATACTTGTAGTTGAAATAAAGTGAACAAATATCAACCTTGGCTTAAACGTGACAAAATAAATAAGCGGTATCAATAACATACATGCAAGTACAATGAGAATAAATACACATTCACATTTCAGAACATATTAGCAATTTAGTTTATAAATACAGAAAGTCGCTTATAGAGTGGTACATTACATAATGAAAAAAGACCATCCATTTTTCTATAATTAGGAATTACACTAAAATATCTCGGTATGAATTTTCCTCTTAAATCAACAATATTTTAGTACGTATGTGCCAAAAAACAAAATACGGTATTAATAATAAGAGGTAATCTAATAATTGTTTGTTTCTTTTTCAGGTAAATAATATACAATATATTAATTATGGATGCTTTTGTTCAGGTTCTTTGTTCTTTGTTACAAGTTTTATTTTTATTTTATTTTTTTTTATATAATGGGAAATCATCTTTTGCATAATACAATGTTAAATTTGCGCTTAGTAATGTGAGCCTCGATTTCCTTGGGAAACAAGTATCTCACGGAACACGACATTCATTAATTTAGAGAGCAAACATTTACATTGTGCATTTTAAATGCAAGTCATGAATATTCGTTTCTTCTCCTGAAATAAATATGTATTGGGGTTGAGATATTGGCGACTAAAGTTAAATTATCCGATTAAATAATGACAAATTATACATGTATTTTCATTCCTATATGAACGTGATGAATGCATTGATACATGAAATACTTCCAGATTTACCAACGAAAATGAATTAAACAAATTCAATAAATTACAACACATTCATCATTTCCTTCACGTGTTTAGTTTTTTTGTTAATAGGCACAGTATGTATATATTGCGATTTCCTCTTGGATGGAAAGTCTACAATAATATTTGGACACTTCTTAATATATTTGCTTTCTTTAGATATTTTTGCTTGCTTTTTTCGTTACAAGTTGTGTTTGTTAATATTCGTTTTATTTTGATTGGGATTTTTATACGCATTTCATTTATGAAATAAAACTTGAAAATTTTGAGTCTGTAAGCAACATATTGTTGCATTACTCCCAATTGAGTTCTCCATTATGTATTAGGCTGTCTATCTAATAATAAAATGATGTTTGAGGCCATAAGCTCTCATTAATAGAACTAATATTATACATATGACAACCACTGTGTACAGTATTATGTAGAGTGAAACATGTCTACTCCGTACCATCACCAAACCCCAATCATGTATAAAACAGACCTTTAAAAAATTCCCAATGTAGGAAATGTTTTTATTTAACCTGTATAAACACATGTCTATTCCGAACACATTAGCTAGTTCAAAGGTCAGGAACAGGGTTCAGTCTAAACAGGTTTTACTGTATCTTTTATTGTTTTTTATTTCTTATTTTTTTCTTTTACTTTGAATCAAAATTTATGGTACTGAGCGAGTGTTCATTGAATGGATTGATATTTGTATATATTATTATTGAATACTAGCTAACCAGATTCTTATCTATTGTTTTCCGAATGAGGCTCATGAATAATAATCACCAAACTCCAATCCTGTATAAAACAGACCTTTAAAATTATGTACAATGAAACATGTCTAGAGTACACATAGTCTGGGAGGGATTCGAAATCACAACGTTAGTGGTGATACACACTGATTGCAAAGGTAGTTGTAAATCCAACTAACATACGATCTCAACCACCACGGCTCCTTTTCTGTTGTAAGGTTCATGACTAATGACTGTTCAATAACAAAAGAACAAAGTATTTCTTCGAAAAAGATGTTTCATATAAGACCGATAACTTTCATCCAGAGAGACTAGTACACTGCTGGCGGTGAATTTTCAGCTATTGATATATTTTCATGTTTATTTCTTAGGATATTTATTATACATCATCAATATGGGACAGACAATGTCAAAGGATTGTGCTGACAAATAGGGCACAGATAACTTGTCAGCGCGAGTCGCGGTGAACGACATCAACGTTTTGCAACGATTAGCAGAAAATGAAGGACCAATCGCAGTATCTGAATACATCGATAAGAGCTTAAACAGATGGAAAAAGGAACAAGTAAAGTTCGCTATAACTGTTCGTAGCGCCACTGGAAAATCTATGCTCATCAGCACAATCATAAATTTAAAGTCAGAAAATGAAGGTATTGTAACGCCAGGACCCGAGGACATGACGATAACGCCAACATTATTTATGCATCCGAAAAATGATAAAATAGCCTTCTATGATCTGCCGGATTATTCATCTACCAATCTTAAGAAAGAAACTAATATAAGTGCAATGAAAATATCTGATTACGATTTTGTCTTCATCTTTTTTGACAACGTCTTGAGTGAAGATGAGGTATGGCTGGTCCGTGAATTGCGTAAGTTGGATAAACGTTCTCTCTTGTCCGGTCAAAGATCGACATAGATATAGATAACGCGATATACGATGGCAAAGACCAAGAGAAGATAATATCAGAAATCAAAGGAAAAATTAAAATAGCATTAAATGCGGACCCTGAACTAAAGGACACAAAAGGTACTTTTCTAATTTCTAGTCGAAAACCTGATTTGGTGGAAATGTCGGACCTAGTGGAGTTTATAGAAGAAAACATTGATAGGTTTAAAGCTCAAGTTCTTCCTTGTTCTCTTGAATAAATCACCAAGGACATTTTGGAAAGAAAACACAAAATGCTTAAGAAAAGACAAGTCGTAGCCACTGCTCTCGCAGCAGGTGTAGGAGCCATCCCAATGACAGGTGTAGATGTTGCTGTTAATATTCCATTGTTGGTACACGAAGTGCGTCACTATATGAGCGTCTTTGGGGTCAATCGACAAAGGGTTTATTCTTTAAAAGATTTTGACTATTCGCTGCTGAAATGTAGATATATTTTAAAGCCAAACTTCAATATGATATCTTTTGTAGTTGCAAAGCTCGGAATCTATGCGGCACTTATGTCCGCCGATTCTTTTTTAGATTTGATTCTTCCATTGGTTGGATCTGTCATATCTTCAAATATTGCTGCTAGGGTTGCTTATAAATTTCTTAACGACATGCTTCAGGATATAAAAGATGATGCATAGCTGATTTATGAACATGTCATGAAAACTAATGCAGATCACAGAATGTAAACATTGACTGTAACATTGACAGTGGCGCTAAACACTATAACATATAACCCCACTACCAGACATACAACATTCTTATATTGTTTATACATGTATTGGTATCATAATATAACTTTACAGATACCAAAGCGGTATTCAGAAGCTTTATATCAGAGAAGGACAGATAATGCAATGACAAAAGAAAAAGGAAAAAAAATAAGCAATAATCTCCAAACCACTATATAAAATATGACGCAGAGCTGATTTATGAACATATAGTGAAAACTAATGCAGATCACAGAATGTAAACATTGACTGTAACATTGACAGTGGCGCTAAACACTATAACCTATTACCCCACTACCAGACATACAGCATTCTGATATGGTTTATACATGTATTGGTATGATAATAAAAGTTTACAGCTACCAAAGCGGTATTCAGAAAATGTATATCAGAGAAGGACAAATAATGCAATGACAAAAGAAAGAGGAGAAAAAAAACAAGCAATAATCTTCAAACCACTACAGAGAAAACTAAAGATTGAGTACCACGATCCATACTAAATCACAGGAGTCAACTCTGGTGTTCCTGTAGGGTAAGCGGTCCCTACTCCACTAGTCACACCTAACCCCACTAAAACCCAGGTGTCAACCCTTGTATTCCTGTAGGGTAAGCAATCCATACTCCACTAGTCACACCTAACCCCACTTTAAACCCAGGAGTCAACTCTGGTGTTCCGGTAGGCTAAGCAGTTCCTACCCCACTAGTCACATATAAACCAACAAAAACCAAGGAGTCAGCTCTTGTGTTCTGGTAGGGTAAGCAGTTCTTACTCCACTAGTCACATCTAAACCAACAAAAACCCAGGAGTCAGCTCTGGTGTTCTGGTTGGGTAAGCAGTTCCTACTCCACTAGTCACACCTAACCCCACGCAAACCAAGGAGTTATCTATGATGTTCCGGTAGGGTAAGCCGCTTTTACTCCACTAGTCACATATAACCCCACTAATATCCAGGAGTCAACTCTGGTTTTCCAGTAGGATAAGCCGTTTCTACTCCACTAGTCACATATAACCCCACTAAAACCCAGGAGTCAACTCTGAAGTTCCGGTAGGGTAAGCCGTTTCTACTCCACTAGTCACACCTAACCCCACTAAAATCCAGGAGTCAACTCTGGTGTTCCTGTAGGGAAAACATTTACTACTCCACTAGTCACACATAACCCCACTAAAGCCCAGGAGTCAGCTCTGGTGTTCCGGTGGGGTAAGCCATTTTACTCCACTAGTCACATATAACCCAACTAAAACCCAGGGGTCAACCCTGGTGTTCCGGTAGGGTAAGCCGTTTCTACTCCACTACTCACATCTAACCCCACTTAAATTCAGATGTCAACTCTGGTGTTCATATAAGCCAATCAGTTCCTACTCAACTAGTCACACCTAACCCCACTAAAACGCAGGAGTCAACTATGATGTTCCAGTAGGGTAGGCAGTTCCTACTCTATTACTCATACCTAACCCCACTAAAACCTAGGAGTCAACTATGGTGTTCCGGTAAGGCAAGCAATTCCTACTCAACTAGTCACACCTAACCCCACTAAAACCTAGGAGTCAAATATGGTGTTCGGTAAGGCAAGCAATTCCTACTCAACTAGTCACACCTAACCCCACTAAAACCCAGGAGTCAACTCTGGTGTTCCGTTAGGGTAAGCAGTTCCTACTCCACTAGTCACACCTAACCCCACTAAAACCTAGGAGTCAACTATGGTGTTCCGGTAAGGCAAGCAATTCCTACTCAACTAGTCACACCTAACCCCACTAAGACCTAGGAGTCAACTATGATGTTCCAGTAGGGTAGGCAGTTCCTACTCTATTACTCATACCTAACCCCAATAAAACCCAGGAGTCAACTATGGTGTTCCGGTAAGGCAAGCAATTCCTACTCAACTAGTCACACCTAACCCCACTAAAACCAAGGAGTCAACTATGGTGTTCCGGTAAGGCAAGCAATTCCTACTCAACTAGTCACACCTAACCCCACTAAAACCTAGGAGTCAACTCTGGTGTTCTGGTAAGGTAAGCAATTCCTACTCAACTAGTCACACATAACCCCACTAAAACCTAGGAGTCAACTATGGTGTTCCGGTAAGGCAAGCAATTCCTACTCAACTAGTCACACCTAACCCCACTAAAACCTAGGAGTCAACTATGGTGTTCCGGTAAGGCAAGCAGTTCCTACTCCACTAGTCACACCTAACCCCACTAAAACC
>MJUT01001567.1:7834-36455 GCA_002080005.1 Gigantidas platifrons | reverse complement strand
CCTACCCATGGTATTTTGACCCCCCTATCCATGGTATATCGACCCCCCTACCCATGGAATGTCAACCCCCTACCCATTGTATATCAGATTGTATAAGGCAATCATTTCCTACTCAACTAGTCACACCTAACCCCACTAAAACCCAGGAGTCAACTCTGGTGTTCCGGTAGGGCAAACAGTTCCTACTCCACTAGTCACACCTAACCCCACTAAAACCCAGGAATCAACTCTGGTGTTCCGTTAGGGTAAGCAGTTCCTACTCCACTAGTCAAACCTAACCCAACTAAAACCCAGGAGTCAACTCTGGTGTTCTGGTAGGGGAAGCAGTTCCTACTCCACTAGTCAAACCTTACCCCACTAAAACCCAGGAGTCAACTCTGGTGTTCCGGTAGGGCAAACAGTTCCTACTCCACTAGTCACACCTAACCCCACTAAAACCCAGGAGTCAACTCTGGTGTTCCGTTAGGGTAAGGAGTTCCTACTCCACTAGTCAAACCTAACCCCACTAAAACCCATGAGTCAACTCTGGTGTTCCGGTAGGGCAAACAGTTCCTACTCCACTAGTCACACATAACCCAACTAAAACCCAGGAGTCAACTCTGGTGTTCCGGTAGGGCAAACAGTTCCTACTCCACTAGTCACACCTAACCCCACTAAAACCCAGGAGTCAACTTTGGTGTTCTGGTAGGGGAAGCAGTTCCTACTCCACTAGTCACACCTAACCCCACTAAAACCCAGGAGTCAACTCTGGTGTTCCGTAGGGTATAGTGTGTCTTCTCCATTAGTCGCACCCATCTTGTTGCAATTAAATGACTCAAAACTCATCTGATATCAAAATTGTCTGACATAAGTATGGGTAAATAATATATATACATTTACACATTTTTTTTTACAAAACAGTAAAAACTCCCTACAATACACAATTTTGGTGTCAAGGGAAATGTCCAGATAAACTTAAATTAACTCAAGAATTTCATTTGGACGGTCATTATTGACCGCTATCATACGCCTTTCTAACGGGCACAGTTGCGCCGTATGATTTTAAATGCACTAAATTTGCTATGTAAAAGATTAAATCTTTTCTAATGTAATTGGGTTGTTTTTCAATTTTTGCTAAGGCCAAAATCCGACCACAATTTTAGAAAATGTCAGATAACATGTTCCGAGAATCTAAACATTTAGTAATAGATATTTTTAGCTTGCTTATATAGATGTATTTGTTTCAGAAAACATTCAGATACTATACATTTGTATAATGATAATGTGTATAATGTTTAAAGTCCTACTGATAACAGGTATCGAGTCCGTTCGCTTTAATTACACAATCGCCTTGGGTTCGTTCGCCCTTAAAGTGGGTCCGTTCGCCCCGATAATTAAAAAGTATTTTAATGAACATAATGGATATTTTAATTTAAAATAAAGAAGTATATAGCCAAGTATTAATTTAAAGAAAAATTATGTGCTTTTTGAAATTAATCTAAGTTATTTTCAAGCAATTACTATTAGGTATATTGTTTGAAATGCTTAATTGTCCCCCCTCCCGAAAAGAGGAGCGGGGGATATGGAAATGCCGGGCGTCCGTCTGCCCGTTCGAGATATACGGTAAGCGCTCTAATATTTGTTGACCTATTGATTTCAAACTTACGCACAAGCATTATATTAGGAATCTCTAGCTTAAGTTCAAAATTGGGCAAAATTGGAAAAAAAAATTGTGGGAATGGTGGCAATTTTTAAGATGTCTACCAAAACACATACAAAATTCAAGGTGCTACAATTTCAACGAAAAGTGATATTTAGAAGATGTTCGACCTGAGGAATGTGATAGTGACGAATGCGATTTAAACATGGCGGCCATTGCAGCCACTATGATTTCATTTTGGCAACTATTTTCAAAATGGTCGCTAAAACACATAAAACATTTGCTCCAATGCTCCAATTACAAAGACAATTGATATTTAGTGTTTTTTTAGAGGATGTGATTGTGACCAATACGATTTCAAAATTGCGGTAATTTCGGAAGCCATTTTTAAGATGGCCGCCAAAATACGTAAAATTTCGAAGTGCTCCAATTTCAACGAAAATACAATTGATCATGACTAATGAACAAATTAAGTTTCTCATAACTGGTCGTAGCACCACTGGAAAATCTACGTTCATGCAATCAGAAATGTAAAGGCAGGAGATGATGATTTTGCAAAGGCAGGATCCGGGGACACGACGATGAAACCAAAGTTATATATGCATCCGAAAACTGATCAAATAGCTTTCTATAAACTACCGGGTTATTCATCTATTACACTTAAGAAAGAAGTTTATATAAGTGAAATGATGATATATGACTAGGAATTTGTCTTCATAATTTTTAATGACACCCTGAGTGAAGATGAGATATGGCTGGCCGGTGCGTTGAGTAAGTTGGGCAAACAGTTTTCTCTTGTCCGGTCAAAGATCGATATAGAGATAGATAACGCGATATACGATGGCAATAACCAAGAGACGGTAATACCAGAAATCAAAGGAAGAATTAGAATATCATTACATGCGAACCCTGAATTAAAGAACACAAAGAGTAGTTTCCTAATTTCTAGTCGACATTGTGATTTGGGTGAAATGTCGGACCTCATAACGTATGTAGAAGAATACATTAATGGGTTGAAAGCTCGGGCGCTTCTTTTTTCTCTTGGCTCTATCTCGAATAAAATAGTGTCAGGAAAACACAAAATGCTTTAGAAAAGATTAGTCAGAGCCACTGATCTCGCTGCTGGCATAACAGCCATCCCAGTGCCAGGTGTAGATGTTGCTGTTAATATTTTAGCACACGAAGTGAATTACTATATGCGCGTCTTTGGAGTCGAGCGAGAAAGTATTTATTATTTAAGAGATTTTGACCATTCGGTATTGAAATGCAAATCTCAGTTAGAGTCAAACTTCAATTTGATACTTTTTGTAGGTAAAAAAATTGGAACCTATGCAGCACTTAAGCTTGTGTTCGTCAAATCTTGGTTAAATTGAATTATTCCAATGGATTGATCTATCCTATCTTCAGCTATAACTGCTGTAGTGACCTACAAATTTCGTCACAACATGCTTCAGGATATAAAAGATGATGCAGTGCTACTTCATGAACATATCATGAAAACTAATACAGATCACAAAATGTCTAAAATGAACACTAAATAAACCCGAAGACTGTTTATGCTGAACTTTTGGTCCTAACGTAGGAACCATTTGTTAATTGAACATGACAAACCAAACCATGAACAAACCAGAATCTTGTATAAATTGAACTCTAAATAAAGTCCCAACGTAGGGATTATTTGTTAAATTAAGCTGTGTGAACTGAACACCTGTCTATTCTGAACACAAAAGTTCGTCCAAGCGAGGTTCAGTTTCGACATTTTTCAATGAATATATAGTCTATATTTTTTTATCAGATCAATTTTTAAAAGACGTAGAAATATAATTATACTCTAAATGGATATTTACTAATATATGTACAGTACATAAAATGGAGCTTTTATGATAGCATGAAGTAATGTAGAGTAGCCTGACGGGTGCCACAAGTGGAGCAGCAAAAGATTACCCTTGCGGAACACATGAAGATATGTAGAGTAGCATGACAGGTGCCACCAATGGAGCAATACCATTCTACCCTTCCGGAGCGCATGAAGTTATGTAGACTAGCCTGACAGGTGGCGCCAGGGGAGCTTTAACACTTTACCCTTCCGGAGCACACGAAGTTATGTAGAGTAGCATGACAGGTGTCATTAGTGGAGCAGTAACAGTTTATCCTTCCGGATCACCTGAAGTTATGCAGAGTAGCCTGACATGTGCCACCAGTGGAGCGTTAGCACTTTACCCTTCCGGAGCACACGAAGTTATGTAGAGTAGCATGACAGGTGTCATTAGTGGAGCAGTAACAGTTTATCCTTCCGGATCACATGAAGTAATGTAGAGTAGCATGACAGGTGCCACCAGTGGAGCAGTAACAGTTCCCACTTCCGTAGCACCAGAAGTTATATGTAGAGTAGCATGACAGGTGTCACCAGTGGAGCAATAACAGTTTACCCTTCCGGAGCACCTGAAGTTATGTAGAGAAGTCTGCCGGGTTCCACCAGTGGAGCAGTCATAGTTTACTCTTCAGAAGCACATTAAGTTATGTAGAATAGCATGACAGGTGCCTCCAGTGGAGCATTAACAGTTTACACTTCCAGAGCACCTGAAGTAATGTAGAGTAGCATGACAGGTGCCACCAGTGGAGCAGTAACAGTTTCTCCTTCCGGAGCACCAGAAGTTATATGTAGAGTAGCATGGCAGGTGCCATCAGTGGAGCAGTAACCACTTACCCTTCCGGAGCACCTGAAGTAATGTAGAGTAGTCTGACGGGTGCCACCAGTGGAGCAGTCACAGTTTACCCTTCAGAAGCACCTGAAGTTATGTAGAATAGCATGAAAGGTGTCACCAGTGGTGCAGTAACAGGATACTCTTCCGGAGCACCTGAAGTTATGTAGAGTAGCATGACAGGTGTCATCAGTGGAGCAGTAACAGTTTACCCTTTCTGAGCACATGAGTTATGTAGAGTAGCATGATAGGTGCCACCAGTGGAGCTGTAACAGTTTACACTTCAGAAGCACCAGAAGTTATGTAGAGTAGCCTGACATGTGCCGCCTGTGGAGCATTAACACTTTACCCTTCCGGAACACATGAAGTTATGTAGAGTAGCATGACAGGTGCCACCAGTGGAGCAGTAACAGCTTACCCTCCCTGAGCACCGGAAGTAATGTAGAGTAGGCTGACGGGTGCCACCAGTGGAGCAGTCACAGTTTACCCTTCAGAAACACCTGAAGTTATGTAGAATAGCATGAAAGTTGTCACCAGTGGAGCAGTAACAGTTTACCCTTTCTGAGCACATGGGTTATGTAGAGTAGCATGATAGGTGCCACCAGTGGAGCTGTAACAGTTTACACTTCAGAAGCACCAGAAGTTATGTAGAGTAGCCTGACAGGTGCCATTAGTGGAGCAGTAACAGTTTAACATTCCTCATCATTTGAAGTTATGTAGAGTAGCCCGACAGGGGCCACCAGTGGAGCAGTAACAGATTACCCTTTCGGAGCACATGAGTTATGTAGAGTAGCATGACATGTGCCACCAGTAGAGCAGTAACAGTTTACCCTTCAAGAGCACATGGAGTTATGTAGAGTAGCCCGACTAGTGCTACAAGTGGAGCAGTAACAGTTTATCCTTCCGGAGCACCTGCAGTTATGAAGAGTAGCCCGATATGTGCCAACAGTGGAGTAGTAACAGTTTACCCTTGCGGAGCACCTGATATGTAGAGTAGCATGACAGGTGCCACCAGTGGAGCAGTAACAGCTACCTTTCGGAGCACCCGAAGTGATGTAGTCTGACGGGTGCCACCAGTGTAGCAGTCACAGTTTACCCTTCAGAAGCATCAGAAGTTATGTAGAATATCATGACAGGTGTCACCAGTGGAGCAGTAACAGTTTACCCTTCCGGAGCACCTGAAGTTATGTAGAGTAGCCCGATAGGTGCCAACAGTGGAGCAGTAACAGTTTACCCTTCCAGTGCACATGACGTTATATAGAGTAGCCCGACGGGTGCCACAAGTGGAGCAGTAACAGCTACTCTTCCGGAGTACCTGATATGTAGAGCAACCTGACAGGTGCCACCAGTAGAGCAGTAACAGTTTACACTTCCAGAGCACCTGAAGTTATGTAGAGTTGCCTGACGGGTGACACAAGTGGAGCAGTAACAGCTACCCTTCCGGAGCACCTGATGTGTAGAGTAGCATGACAGGTACCACCAGTGGAGCAGTAACAGTATAACCTTCCGTTGCACGTGAAGTTAGGTAGAGTACCCTGACGGGTGCCGCCAGTGGAGCAGTAACAGTTTACCCTTCCGGAGCACATGTTTTCATCCTGCTTCTGTTGCTCAATTTTTAGTTTATTTAGTAGTGTTTGGTTATTGATGTTTAACCCTTTTCTCCTGGCCATTGCATTGTCTGATTACCCTTTTGGTTTCTTCAACTTTTTCTTACAATTTTCATATCACACCTAATATCAATCAGATATTCCCAGATTAGCCAGAGGTTTTGGTTGTCTAAACTGCTAACTCTTCAGGGAACACCTGAGTTCAACCCTTGTTTTCAGTGGAGTTCCTAAGGCTAATATCATTACCTCCTATATTAGCCAGAAGTCTTGGATGTCTAAACTACTTACGCTTAGGAAGCACTTTAATTCAACCCTGATGTTAGTGAGGTTCAATGGGGCGGAATGATTAGTTTTCTGTGTGGTGTTTTGCAGATCATTGTGTCATTTTGTACTTTTTCCTTTGAACATCTGGATGCTGGTGAAGGTTATCAGAACTAAAACACAGAGCTGCTAAGCGCTTCTCCAGGTGAAGGTTAAGCCGGTGAGCTTTCAATTAGTGGAGGTCAGTTTATAATGCAGAAAGCCTGATTATGGACCATAGGAGTAACATGTTTGGAGAAGGCCACCTCTGTTGGTGGACTATTAGTAATGAAGGATACCATCCACCCAGCAGTCAGTGTATCAGTACATTATTTAGGTTTGGTTTGGTTTGATGGTGCTTGATGCCACATTCAACAATATTTCCGTTATATTGTGGCGGTAAGTGTTATTGGTGGGGAAACCTGAAACTTTATCACATAATGCTGTACACCTCGCCGGAACAAGGTTCGAATCCACAACGTACTTATATATGACTTATATATCTAATAAGCCATGTAAGTGTCGAAGCAATGACTACTGAGCGAATGATACCTTCTGAGAAAAATAGTACACCTGCCGAGGTATCGATCCAGAGATAGTACAATGTAATACAAACGTAGATATTAAACTTAGTACGGAGGACGCGTCTCTTGAGTAACCTTTATCAGGTACGTTCATAATCAAAAGATTGGAAGGATATTTACGCTTTTATAAGCTTTGAATAGAAGAAAAGCTTGAAGACACCAAAGGGTCATCGAACAACAGACAATAAAATGGGTGAAAGCAAACATGACGAACAACGATCTACAAAACAGAGAAAACTAAAGACCGAGCAACACGAACCTTACTAAAACTGGGGGTGATCCCAAATGTTCCGAAAGGGTAAGAAGTAAGGTTTATGGATGATATATTGGAGGGATGTAATGAACTATAGGTCTTACAACTTTAAGCAGAGTATCACATATCTTGTATATCACAACCATTGAATCATGTACATGTCCACAATAGTAAGGTGTATGTAGTCGAATTTGCATCTACATGTAGAATTAGTGTATACATGTATCGGGACCGATGTGGTCGTGATCGTATAGTTGTTGGATTTACAACTACCTGTACAATCAATACATATCACCAATACAGTTGTGATTTCGAATCCCATTCATGTCGAAGTGTACCTAATAAAACATCGGGTTTCCTCCAACAATAAAACTGACCACCGCCATGCTATTATTGAAATATTGTTGAAAGCGGCGTTAAACCTATGCATGTACATGTATCACCACTAACGTTGTGAGTTCGATTCCCGCCATTGACGAAGAATATTAGTACATGAAATTAAAGAATGCATGTTTGTATTTTACTTGCTCACGTCATACGTTTTACGGCTTCTGACTTTTCCCATTAAAATCTAATAATTTACAAGTAAAGTAATACAACCATATGAAGACACACTTATCAATAAATCATCGGCATCTCCATGGGAACTAACTGTGCCCCTCTCCTTGATGATTTATTTTCCTTTTCTCATATGAAGCAGAATTTGTCCAATAATTACAGTAGATACAATCTTTATTCTCACTTTCATACATATTGGCGATAGTTCCGTCAATTAATAATCCAAACTTTGATAACTGGATACCATTACAAAACATGAAGATACTAAAGGTGTAATCAGAAGCCGTAAATTTAAGAAAGACATAAAATATAATGACCAAGAGGACAAACAATGATCTACAAAACATTACACAGATAACTACAGATCGAGCAACATGAACACCACTAAAAACCGGCGATTACTACTTGAGATAAACGAAACAATAGAAATAGCTTCCTCTGTCCCATTTTTTAAAATTTATATCAATTTTGACACCAATGGTCAACTTTCTACCAGATCACATACCAACCGTTCCGGTGTATGCAGTTTATACTTCACAACTCGTATTCATACTAATATATAAGTACAAACTATTAATGATATTTAAAAATCGATAGATTTGATCTTACAAAAACACTTTTAAGAAGGTATCAACACCTTTTTGAAAAGTATCCTTTGACTTGTCTACATTTGACGAGAGATGGCATTGGTTATTAGATTTCGGTTCAATGTTCACTACTATTTCTCTATTATATATTAGGATGTCCTCGTGTACTGTCTAATAGTAAAATGATGTTTGAGGCTATAAGCTCTCATTAATAGAACTAATATTATACATATGACAGTCTGACTTAGTTTGGTGCTTGTTCTATGTGTACAGTATTATGTACAGTGAAACATGTGTTGAATACACATAGTCTGGGCTGGATTCGAAATCACAACGTTACTGGTGATAGGCACTGGTTGCAAAGGTAATTGTAAATCAAACTACCATACGATCTCGACCACGACGGCTCTTTTTCTGTTGTGAGGCTCATGAATAATGACTGTTCAATAAAAAAGGAACAAAGAACTTCTTCGAAAAAGATGTCTCATATAAGACCGATAACTTTCACCCAACTAGACTAGTGCACTGTTGTGGGTGAATTGTATGCTATTAATATTTGTTCATGTTTATTTCTTAGGTTATTTCACTACATAATTAATATGGGACAGACACAATCAAATGAGTGTTCTGACAAAAAGGGCTCAGATAACTTGTCAGCGCAAGTCCCGGTAAACGACATCAACAATTTGCGACAATTAGCAGAAAATGAAGGACCAACCACAGTGTCTGCATACATCGATGAGAGCTTAAACAGATGGAAAAAGGAACAAGTAAAGTTCGCTATAAATGGTCGTAGCGCCACTGGAAAATCTACGTTTATCAACACAATCAGAAATTTAAACCCAAAAGATGATGGTTTGACAATGCCAGGATCAGGGGACACGACGATAACACCAACTTTATATATACATCCGAAAAATGATCAAATAGCTTTCTATGATCTGCAGGCTATTCATCTACCACATTTAAGAAAGAAGATTATATAGGTGAGATGAACATATCAGATTACGATTTTGTCTTCATCTTTTTTAACATCGTCCTGAGTGAAGATGAGGTATGGCTGATCCGTGAATTGCGTAAGTTGGACAAACCGTTCTCGCTTGTCCGGTCAAAGATCGACATAGATATAGATAACGCTAAGCACTATGGCAAAGACCAGGAGAAGATTATACCAGAAATCAAACGGAAAATTAAAATAGCATTACAAGCGAACCCTGAATTAAAGGACACAAAGGGTATTTTTCTAATTTCTAGTCGAAAACCTGATTTGGGGAATAGTCGGACCTAATGACGTATATAGAAGAAAACATTGATGACTTTAAAACTCAAGCACTTCTTTTTTCTCGTGACTCTATCACCAAGAAAATTGTGGAAAGAAAATACAAAATGCTCAAGAAAAGATTAGTCGTAACCACTGCTCTCGCTGCTAGTGTAGCAGCCATCCCAGTACCAGGTGTAGATTTTACTGTTAATACTGCAGTTTTGGTCACTATATTAGCGTCTTTGGAGTCAATCGACAAAAGGTGTACTCTTTAAGATGCTGACCATTCGTTATTGAAATGTACATCTCTGTTAGAGCCAAACTTGGATATGATGGTTTTTATAGCAATAAAAAATTTAATATATATGACACTCTCATTGGCCACTTCTTTCTTCGAATTGATTCTGCCATTGCTGCTAGGGTTACTTATGGATTTCTTAACGACATACTTCGGGATATAAAAGATGATGCGGTGCTGATTTATGAACATAAGATGAAAACTAATGCAGATCACATAATGTAAACATTGACTGTAACATTGACAGTGGCGTTAAACACTATAACATATAAACTCCCTACCAGACATACAACATTCTTATATGGTTTATGCATGCATTGGTATGATAATAAAAGTTTACAGATACCAAAGTGGTATGCAGAAGCTTTATATCAGAGAAGGACAGACAATGACAAGAAAAAGGAGAAAATGACAAGTAATGATCCTCAAACCACTACACAGAAAAACTAAAGATTGAGTACCACGAACCCCACGAACCCCACTAAAACACAGGAGTCAACTCTGGTGTTCCAGTAGGGTAAGCAGTTCCTACACCACTAGTCACATCTAACCCACTAAAACTCCACTAGTGACACCTGATGTCTTGCATATGATCTGTTATGACAATTGAGTAACTCAAGTATGCATGAATATATACAAATAACAGAAAAAAAAGCATGAACTCCCTATCTACAATACACAATACATGGTGTGAAGTATAATATCCAGAGGAAACTAAATTACCTGACACGAATTTTAGATAAACAGCTTAACCGAATTACATTTGGAGACTCATTATGGACCTCTATTATACGCCATTCTGTTGCCCATGATTGTGCCATATGGTTTTAAATACATTGAATTAGCTTAAATCTTTTGTCATTCTGTCTAGTTGTTTTTTTCATTTTTGTTATCATGATAAAAATACGACCACATCTGTAGAAAATTTCAAATAGCATGTCCCGATGATCTAAACATTTTTAGGTTGCCTAGATGTATTGTGTCAGAAAATATTCAGATATAGACAGTCAAACCTGCCCATGCAGTCACCTCTATAAAGCAGTCACCTCTATTAAAAGATCACATTTTTCTTGTCCTGTCATAGAAAATTAATATGAATTGAACCTCTTTTATGATGTCACCTGTCTTATAAAGACACGTTCACTTTGTCCCAAAGGTGACTTCTTAATACAGGTTTGACTGTATAATGATAATGTGTATAATGTTTAAAGTTCTACAAGGTTATTTTATCAGAAAGAAAACATTTAGTTTATTGTACATTGATCATGTTATTACTTGTAGATCTAGAGGTTGTATTGTAACATTTTAGCCTGCACAGGTAATGCAGATAATTAATTTGTTAGTTATTGGTGTTTAATGTCCGGCTTACCTTCAGCAGGTATTGCGGACATATTACTTTTCACAGAGGAGTGGTCTGTCTTTTTTCTGCTTGCTTTTAGTGTAAAGCGAAGCTCTCGTTGTTGGATCGGAGCTGGTGGTCTGGCACCAAGGTTTTTGTCAGTGTCATTCGGTCTTGTGACAGAGGAGTTCTGGCATGTACGGACTGCGTACATATATGCATCTTTATGAGGGCTTCTGTGATTCTGCTTTGTGTCGATTAGATATTGCTTATGTCTTGTAATCATGTGCCTAGTACAAAAATTAGCCACCGTGTTTTCTTTTTGTTGACTAAATTACTCCAGAAACGCGTTGTCCGCATTAAATTCGATATTTAAGTTTCTATTACTATCACTGGGTTGATACCTCTGTTGGTGGACTATTAGTAATGAAGGATACCATCCACCCAGCAGTCGGTGTATCGGTACATTATTTAGGTTTGGCTTGGTTTGATGGTGCTTGACCTCTCGTTGTTGGATCGGAGTCGGTGGTATGTCACCAAGGTGTGTGTTAGTGTCGTGTCTAGGGTAACAATCTATCAGTGTTGGATCGAAGGCCTCTGAGTAGGACTCCATTGCGTCTATGAATTTGGTCTTGTGGTAGAGGAGTTCTGGCATGTACGGACTACGTAAGGATGTACGTCTTTTCCAGAGCTTCTGGGAATCTTCTTCGTTTCAATTAGATATTGCTTGAAAAGCCTATGTTGTCTAATAATGTACTTAGTACAAAAATTAGCCACCGCGTTTTCTTTTTGTTGACTAAATTACTCCAGAAACGCGTTGTCCGCATTAAATTCGATATTTAAGTTTCTATTACTATCACTGGGTTGATACCTCTGTTGGTGGACTACTAGTAATGAAGGATACCATCCACCCAGCAGTCAGCGTATAGGTACATTATTTAGTAGGAAGTGTATATTTCAATAATAGATACTAGTATATCTAATAAGGCATGCTATGTGTCGAAGCAATGACTACTGGGTGGACCATACCTTGTGAGAAACTAAACCACCTGCAGAGTTATCGACCCAGTGATAGTAATAAAACGTAGATATCAAAATTAGTGCACAGGACACGTCTGTTGAGTAACCTTTATCAAGTACGCTCACAATGAAAAGATTGGGAAGATATTTACGCTTGTATCAGCTTTAAATAGAGGCAAACTTGAAGATACCAAAGGGACATCGAACAAGACAATACAATGGGTAAAGACAAAATGACAAAAAGACAAACAACGATCTACAAACATTACACAGAAAACTAAAGATCGATACGAACCTTACTAAAAACTGGAGGTGAACTCAGATGCTCCGGAAGGGTAAGAATTAAGGTTTGTGGACCATATATAATGAAGATGCTAAAGGGGTAATCAGAATCCGTAAATCGAAGAAAGACAGACATTATGCTGACCAAGAGCACAATGATCTACAAAACATTATACATATAACTAGAGATCGTACAACACGAACAACACTAAAAACCGCGGTTTAATATAACCCAAAGAACTTTAGGATAAACAAACAGCAGACACAGCTTCCTCTGTCTCATTTATCTAAATTTATATTAATAGTGACGTCAATGGTCAACTTTCTCCCAGACCACACAATGATATTCATATACCAACCGTTCTGATGTATGCAGTTTATATTTCACAACTCACGGCCCGTGTGGCTCAATGAGTTAGGTAGTTGGATTACCTAACAACTCATACAAGCCTATCACCAATACGGTGAGGGTTCGCAGCCGGCTTTGTAAATTACAAAAAAGGTGCACTCGACTCGCAACCGCAAGTGATAAAGTTAACCAGTTGCTTGCCCATGGTCGGTAGTTCACTACGGGTACTCAAAACTGGTCGCAATGCTATAGCTGAAATATTGCTGAAAGTGGCGTTAAACATAACACATCAATCAATCAATTTCACAATTCGTATTCATACTCATATATAAGTACTAATCTATAAAGTCAAGTATATTTAAAATTCGTTTGATCTGGTCTTACACCAAACTTTTAAGAAGATATCAACAACTTTTTAACAAGTATCCTTTGACTTGTCTACAGTGGACGAGAGATGGCATTGGTAATTAGATTTCGGTTCAAAGTTCACTACTATTTCTCCATTATGTATTATGATGTCCTAATATCTAATATTTAAATGATGTTTGAGGCCATAATCTCTCATTAATAGAACTAGCAGGAGTTTGAAGATACCAAGGGGGCAATCCGACTCCGTATATCAAGGGAGATCAGATAAAACAATGGCCAAAAGAAAAAGTACAAGCAACGATCAACAAAAAATACATATCATACATATGACAATATATGTGTACAGTATTATGTACAGTGAAACATGTCTCGAGTACACATAGTCTGGGCGGGATTCAAAATCACAACGTTAGTGGTGATAGCGGGTGAATGCAATGGTAGTTGTAAATCAAACTCATACGATCTTGACCACGACAGCTTCTTTTCTGTAGTGGGCTCATGAATAATGACTGTTCAATAACAAAGGAACAAAGAATTTCTTTGAAAAAGATGTCTCATATAAGACCGATAACTTTCATCCAACGAGAATAGTGCACTGTTGGCGCTGAATTTTATGCTATTGATATTTGTTCATGTTTATTTCTTAGGATATCTACCACACATCATCAATATGGGACAGACAAAGTTAAAGGAGTGTGCTGACAAAAAGAGCACAGATAACTTGTTAACGCAAGACGCGGAAAACGACATCGACATTTTGCAGACGATTAGCAGAAAATGAAGGACCAATTGCAGTGTCTGCATACATCAATGAGAGCTTAAACAGATGGAAAAAATGAACAAGTAAAGTTCGCTATAACTGGTAGTAGCGCCACTGGAAAATATACATTCATTAACACAATCAGAAATTTAAAGCCAGAAGACGATGGTTTTGCAAAGCCAGGATCCGGGAATATGACGATAACACCAACGTTATATAGGCTTCCGAAAAATGATCAAATAGCTTTCTGTGATCTGCCGGGTTATTCATCTACCACATTTATGAACAGAGATTATATAAGCGAAATGAAAATATCTGATTACGATTTTGTCTTCATCTTTTTTAACAATGTCTTGAGAAAAGATGAGGTATGGCTGGTCGGTGAATTGCGCAAGTTGGGAAAACGTTCTCTCTTGTCCGGTCAAAGATCGACTTAGATATAGATAACGCGGTACACGATGGCAAAGACCCGAAGAAGATAATATCAGAAATCAAAAGAAATATTAAAATAGCATTAAATGCGAACCCTGAATTAAAGGACACAAAGGATATTTTTCTAATTTCTAGTCGAAATCCTGATTTGGGGGAAATGTCGGACCTAATGTCGTATATAGAAGACAACATTGATGGGTGTAAAGCTCAAGCTCTTCTTATTTCTCTTGACCGTACGAACAAGGAAATGTTGGAAAGAAAACACAAAATGCTTAAGGAAAGACTAGTCGTAGCCTGTGCTCTCGCTGCTGGTGTAGCAGCCATCCCAGTGTCAATTGTAGATGTTGCTATTGATTCTGGATTGTTGGTACACGAAGTGCGTCACTATATGCGCGTCTTTGGGGTCGAGCAAGAAAGGGTTGCTCCTTTAAAAGATTTTGACCGTTCATTATTGAAATTTAGATCTCTGTTAAAGCCAAACTTGAATATGATACCTTTTGTAGGTGCAAAGCTCGGAACTAATACGGCACTTGTGTTCGCCCAATCTTTTTTAGATGTCATTCTTCCATTGGTTGGATCTGTCATATCTTCAGCTACTAGTGCAGGAGTGGCCTACATATTTCTTGACGACATGCTTCAGGATATAAAAGAAGATGCGGTGCTGCTTTATGAACATATAATGAAAACTAATGCAGATCACAGAATGTAAACATTGACTGTAACATTAACAGTGGCGCGAAACACTATAACTTATAACCCCTATCATATATATAACATTATTATATGGCTTATACATGTATTGGTATGATAATAAAAGTTTACAGATAACAAAGCGGTATTCAGAAGCTTTATATCAGAGAAGGACAGACAATGAAATGGCAAAAGAAAAAGGAGAAAAAGACAAGCAATTATCTTCAAAACACTAAACAAAAAAATTAAAGATTGAGCACCACGGACACCACTAAAACTCTGGTGTTCCTGTATGGTAAGTAGTTCCTACTCCACTAGTCACACCTAACCCCACTGTAGCTCAGGAGTCAACTCTGGTGTTCCTGTATGGTAAGTAGTTCCTACTCCACTAGTCACACCTAACCCCAATGTAACTCAGGAGTCAACTCTGGTGTTCCTGTATGGTAAGTAGTTCCTACTCCAAAGGTCATACCCAACCCCACTAAAGCTCAGGAGTCAACTCTGGTGTTCCGGTAGATAAATATTTCCTTCTCCACTAGTCACACCTAACCCCATTATAACTCAGGGGTCAACTCTGGTGTTCCTATAGGGTAAGTAGTTCCTACTCCACTAGTAACACCTAACCCCATTATAACTCAGGAATGAACTCTGGTGTTCCGGTAGGATAAGTAGTTCCTATTCCACTAGTCACACCTAACCCCACTAAAACTCAGGAGTCAATTCTGGTGTTCCTGTAGGGTAAGTAGTTCCTACTCCACTAGTCATACCTAACCCCACTAAAACTCAGGGGTCAACTCTGGTGTTCCGATAGGGTAAGTAGTTCCTACTCCACTAGTCACACCTAACCCCACTAAAACCCAGGAGTCAACTTGGTGTTCCGGTAGGGAAAACAGTTCCTACACCACTAGTCACACGTAGCCCCACTAAAACCCAGGAGTCAACTCTGGAGTTCCCGTAGGGTAAGTAGTTCCTACTCCACTAGTCACACCTAACCCCAGTAAAACTCAGGAGTCAACACTGGTGTTCCGGTAGGGTAAGCATTTCTTATTCCACTACTCACACCTGTTGTGTTGCATATAATATGATATGACAACTGTGTGACTCAAGTATGCATAAATATATACAAATAACAGAAAAACCTGAACTCCATAGCTAAAATACACAATGAATGGTGTGGAGGATAATGTCCAGAGAAAACTAAATTACCTGATACGAATAGTAGATCAATAGTTTCACTGAATTTATTTGGAGACCTCTATTATACGCCATTTTATTGTCCACGCGTGTGCCATATGGTTTTAAATGCATTGCATTAGCTTAAATCTTTTGTCATTCAATCTAGTTGTTTTTCACTTTTCTTATCATTGCCAAAATGCGACAACATATGTAGAAAATGTCCTATAACATGTTCCGATGATCTAAATATTTTAGCCTAGATGTATTAGTGTCAGAAACCATTCAGATATATACAGTCAATCATGCACATGCAGCCACCTCTATTAAGCAGTCACCTCTATTAAAAGATCACCTTTTTCTTGTCCTGACATAAATAAAATGATATGAATTGAACCTCTTTTATGATGTCACCTGTCTTATAAGGACACTTTTACTTTTTCCAAAAGGTGACTTCTTAATAAAAGTTTGACTGCATAATGATAAATTGTATACTGTTTAATGTCCTACTGATAACACATATATCTATATGCTCTTTGTGCATGAAGTTCCATTTCTAGTTCATCATGATATCACACAAGATTATTTTATCAGAAAGAAAACACTTAATTTATTGTACATTGATCCTGTTATCACTTGTAGATCTAGAGTTTGTATTGCAACATTTTAACCTGGAGAGGCAAGACAGAAGAATTAACTTGTAAGTTATTTATTAGTGTTTGACGTCAGACTTACCTTATTCAGCAGGTATTACGAACATATTACTCTGAGGCGTGTTCTGTCTTTGTGTTTGCTTTTAGTGTAAAACGAACCTTTGTTGGATCTAAGTTGGTGGTCTGGTACCAATGTGTTTGTCAGCGTCGTATCTAGTGTAGCTGTCCATCAGTGTTGGATCATCTGGATTGACGGCCTCTGAGTAGGACTCCGTTCCGTCTATGAATTCGATCTTGTGGCAGAGAAATTATGGCATGTACGGATTGCGTACTGATGTGCATCTTTATGAGGGCTTATGTGATTCTGTTTTGTTTCAATTAGATATAAAGCTTAAGTCATGTAATCATGTGCTTAGTACAAACATTAACCACGAAGTTCTCTTTCTTTTTTGGATTGAAATATTCAAGAAACACGACGTGCACACTAAGTTTGATATCTATTTTTTCATTGCTATCACTAGGTTGATACCTCTACTGGTGGACTATTAGTAATGAATGATATCGTCCGCTCAGCAGTTGGCGTAACGGTACATTATTTAGGAATTGTATATTTCAATAATAGATACAAGTATATATAATAAAACATACCATGTGGTGAAGCAATGACTACTACTGAGAAACTAGTCAACCAGCAGAGGTGATAGTACAGTAGTAAAAATGTAGATATCAAATTTAGTGCTCAGAACGCTTGTGTTGAGTAACCGTTATCAGGTACGCTCATAAGCAAAAGATTGGAAAGATATTTACGCTTTTAAAGGCTTTAAATAGAAGCAAAGCTTTCAGATATCACAGGGGCAATCAGTCTCCGTAAATCGAAGAACAGACAATACTATAGCCATATAAAAAAATAATAAAAAGACAAACAACTATCTACAAACATTACACAGAAGACTAAAGTTCGACATGAACCTTACTTAAAACTGGGGATGAACTCACGTGATCCAGAAGAGTAGACATTAAGGTGTGTAGACAATATACGGGCGGGATGTAATGAAGTATGGGTCTGACGATTTTAAACACAGTATCACATATCCAGCATATATGTCTCCAGTTGTATCGTCTAAGCGAAAAATGTCAACAATAGTAAGGTGTGCGTAGTTCAATTTGCATCTACATGTAGAATCACTGTATACATGTATCGATCTGCAACCAAAAATGCACTAGTCTTGTTGGGTGAAGGTTATCGTTCTTATATGAGACATCTTTTTTGAGCAAATTCTCTGTTCCTCACTACATAAAAGGAGCCGTCGTGGTCATGATCGTATGGTAGTTGGATTTCCTAATACCAATGCAATAAGTGCCTACCACCAGTAAAGTTGCGAGTTCGATTCCCGTTTATGGCAAAGTGTACTCAATACAACATCATGGTCGTGATCAAATAGTAGTTAAATTTACAACTGCCTGTGCAATCAATACCTATCATCAGTAAAGTTGTGATGTCGAATCCGTTCATGTCGAAGTGTACCTAATACAACATCCGGTTTCCTCCACCAATAAAACTGACCGCCGCCTTGCTATAACTGAAATATTGTTGAAAGTGGCGTTAAATCTATGCATGTATCACCACTAACGTTGTGAGTTCGATTCCCGCCTGAATACAGGAAACTTAAGTTTGCATTTTTGTATTTTACTTGCTCACGTTATACGATTTATGGCTTCTGATTAACGATTATTATCCCCCCCCCACCGTGATAGCGGTCGTCCGTCTGTCCGTCTGTCTGTCTGTCTGTCTGTCTGTCTGTCTGTCCGTCCGTCACACTTTCTTGTTTACACGATAACTTGAGTAAACATGGATAGATTTGAATTATGTTTTGAAACAAGGGTTTTGGGGGGAAAATCTTAGTTTGTGGTTGAAAAATCACCAATTTTGAGAATTGTGTCTTGTTTACGAGATAACTTTAGAAAACATGGATAGATTTGAATAATATTTTGCATGTGGCTTGTAAATATCATTATCTTAGATGGGTTCTTACATGGAAATATTTGAAGCAAGGGTTTTGGGGGAAAATCTTAGTTTTTGGTTGAAAATCACCAATTTTGAGAATTGTGTCTTGTTGACGCAATAACTTCAGTAAACATGGATATATTTGAATACTTTTTTGCATGTTGCTTGTAATTATTATTATCTTGGATAGGTTCTAACATGGAAACATTTGAAGCAAGGGTTTGCGGGAAAATATTAGTTTTTGGTTGAAAAATCACAAATTTTGAGAATTGTGTCTTGTTTACGCGATAACTTTAGTAAACATGGATATATTTGATTAATTTTTTGCATGCGGCTTGTAAGTATGTTATACATTAAGACTGCAAGGCTACTTTCTATAAATATATAAAGCTAAATATTATGCAAGTGCGCGGGGATGCGTCGTGCATTTATGCGCTAGGCGGTTCTTTTATTCTGAGGGATATAGTAATAGCAGCCGTCCGTCTGTCCGTCCGTCTGTTCGTCACACTTTCTTGTTTACGCGATAACTCGAGTAAACATAGATATATTTAAATATTTTTTTGCATGTGGCTTGTAATTATCATTATCTTGGATGGGTTCTTATATGGAAATATTTGAAGAAAGTGCTTTGTGGGAAAATCTTAGTTTTTGGTTGAAAAATCACCAATTTTGAGAATTGTGTCTTGTTTACGCGATAACTTTAGTAAACATGGATAAATTTGAATAATGTTTTGCATGTGGCTTGTAATTATCATTATCTTGGATATGTTCTTACATGGAAATATTTGAAGCAAAGGTTGGGGGGGGGAATCATGCCGCAATATAGTCCATCCTTCAATAAAGTATGCTATACATTAAGACTGCAATGCTGCTTTCTATGAATATATAAAACTAAATATACGTCGCGCGTGTATGCGCTAGGTGGTTCTTTTATTGGTATCTTCAAACGTTTCTTATACAAATATAATATGACTCAAGTAAAGTCATACAATCATATGAAGGCACATTTATCAATAATTCATCGGCTTCCCCATGGGAACTAACTGTCCCTCTCCTTGTCGATCTTTTTCCTTTTCTCGTATGAGGCAGAATTTGTCCAATAATTACAGAAGATAAAATCTTTCTTCTCACTTTCATACATATTGGTGATGTTCCGTCAATTAATAACCCAAACTTTGCTAACCGGATTCTATTACAAAACATGAAGATACTAAAGGGGTAATCAGAAGCCGTAAATTGAAGAAAGAAAGAAAGAAAGAAAGAAAGAAAGAAAGAAAGAAAGAAAGACAGTATAATGACCAAGAGGACAAACAATAATCTACAAAACATTACACAGATAACTACAGATCGAGCAACACGAACAACACTAAATTTATATCAATTTTGACGTTGATGGTCAACTTTCTACCAGACGGCACAATGATACTCATATACCAATCGGTCCGGTATATGCAGTTTATATTTCACAACTCGTATTCATACTCATATATAAGTACTAAGCTATTAGGTCAAGAATATTTAAAAATAGTTTAATCTGATCTTACATTTCATTTATCTTACAAAACACTTTTAAGAAGATATCAACACCTTTTTGAAAAGTATCCTTTGACTTGTCTACATTTAACGAGATATAATTAGCTGTTGGTTCCAAGTTCACTATTATTTCTCTATTATGTATTATGATATCCTCGTGTACTATCTAATATTAAAATGATGTTTGAGGCCATAAGATCTCATTAATAAAACTAATATTATACATATGACAATCTATGTGTACAGTATTATGTACAGTGAAACATGTCTACACCGTACAATCACCAAACCCCAATCATGTATAAAACAGACCTTTAAAAAAGTCACAATGTAGGAAATGTTTGTAATTTGGCCTGTATAAACCGAACACATGTGTAGTCCAAACACATTCGTTGGTTCAAAGGTCAAAATCAGGGTTCAGTTTAGACAGGGTTTACTGTATCTTTTATTGTTTTTTATTTTATTTCTTTCTTTTTTTTTACTTTGTATCAAAATGTATTGTACTGAGCGAATGTTCTTTGAATGGAATGATTTTTTTTATATTATTATTAAATACTAGCTAACACAGGTTCTTATCTATTGTTTTCCGAATGAGGCTCTTGGATAATAGCTGTTCAATAACAAAGAAACAACAAAATTGTTCGAAGAGATGTTTCAAAGAACGATAACTCTTATACAGCGAGACTAGTACACTGTTGACGGTGAATTTTATGCTATTAATATCTTGTTATGTTTATTTCTTGGGTTATTTCACTACATAATTAATATGGGACAGAGACAATCAAAGGGCACATATAACTTGTCAGCACAAGACGCGGAAAACGAAATCAACATTTTGCGACGATTAGCAGAAAATGGAGGACCAGTCGCAGTGTCTGAATACATCGATGAGATCATAAACAGATGGAAAAAGGCACAAGTAAAGTTAGCGATAACTGGTCGTCCGAAAACTGGATAATCTACGTCCATTAACAAAATCAGAAATTTAATGCCAGGAGATGATGATTTTGCAAAGACAGGATACGGGGACACGACGATAACACCAACGTTATATTTGCATCCGAAAAATGATCACAAAGCTTTCTATGATCTCCCAGGTTATTCAACTACCATATTTAAGAAAGAAAATTATATAATAGAGATGGAAATATCTGATTACAATTTTTTCTTCATCTTTTTTGACAATGTCATGGGTGAAGATGAGGTATGGCTGTTCCGTGAATTGCGCAAGTTGGGAAAATCATTCTCTCTTGTCCGATCAAAGTTCGTCACAGCTATAGAAAACGCGATTCACGATGGCAAAAAACAGGAGATGATAATACCAGAAATCAAACAAGAAATGAAAAATGCATTAGATGCGAACCCTTAATTAAACGAAACAAAGCGTACTTTTCGAATTTCTAGTCGGACACCTCATTTGGGGGCAATGTCGGCCCTAATGAGTTATATAGAAGACAGCATTGGTGGGTTTAAAGCTCAAGGTCTTCTTTCTTCTCTTAAATCTATCACCAAGAACATTTTGGAAAGAAAACAGAAAATGCTTTAGAAAAGACTAGTCGCAGCCACTGCTTTCGCTGAAGGACAGACAATGCAATGGCAAAAGAAAAAGGTAAAAAAGACAAGCAATGATCTTCAAAACACTACAGAGAAAACTAAAAACTGAGTACCACGAACCATGCTAAATCACAGGATCAACTCTGGTTTTCCGGTAGGATAATCAATTCCTACTAAACTAGTCACACCTAACGCCATTAAAACCCAGGGATCAACTCTGGTGTTCCGGTAGGATAAGCAATTCCTACTCAACTAGTCACACCTAACCCCACTAAAACTCAGGAGTCAACGCTTGTGTTCCGGTAGGATACGCAGTGCCTACTCCACTAGACACCCCTAACCCCACTAAAACCCAGAAGTCAACTTCGGTTTTCCGATAGGGTAAGCAGTTGCTACTCCACTAGTCACACATAACCCCACTAAAATCCAGGAGTCAACTCTGGTGTTTCGGTACGGTAAGTGGTCCCTACTCCACTAGTCACACCTAACCCCGCTAAAGCTCAGGGGTCAACTCTGGTGTTCCGGTACGGTAAGTGGTCCCTACTCCACTAGTCACACCTAACCCCACAAAAGCTCAGGAGTCAACTCTGGTGTTCCTATAGGGTAAGCAGTTCCTACTCCACTAATCACACCTAACCCCACTAAAGCTCAGGAGTCAACTCTGGTGTTCCGGTAGGGGAAGCAGTTCGTACTCCACTAGTCACACCTAACCCCACTAAAACTCAGGTATCAACAATGGTGTTCCGGTAGGGTAAGTGGTCCCTACTCCACTAGTCACACCTAACCCCACTGAAGCTCAGGAGTCAACTCTGCTGTTCCGGTAGGTAAGCAGTTCCTACTCCACTAGTAACACCTGTTGTGTTGCATATAATCTGATATGACAATTGTGTGACACAAGTATGCATAAATATATACAAATACCAGAAAAACATGAACCCCCTAGTTACGATTTAGGTATGATTTTTAGATGAACGGCGTAACAGAATTTCACTTGAACTAATCTATTATACTGCCTTCTATTGTCCACTGTTGCGCCATATTGTTTTAAATGAATTAAATTAGCTTAAATCTAGTTGTTTTACAGTTTTGTTATCATTGCCAAAATCCGACCACATCTGTACAAAATGTCCGATAACATGTTCCGATGATCTAAGCATTTCTAGGTTGCCTAGATGTATTTGTGTCAGAAAATAATCAGATATATACAGTCAAGCCTGCCCATGCAGTCACCTCTATTAAACAGTCACCCGTATTAAAAGATCACTTTTTTCTTGTCCTGTCATAGAAAATTTCATATGAATTGATCCTCTTTTATGAGGTCACCTGTCTTATAAGGACACTTAATTTGTCCCAAAGGTGGCCTCTTAATACAGGTTTGACTGCATGATGATAATGTTTAAAGTTCTACTGATAACACACATATCTATATATGTCCTTTATACATGATGTCTAATTTCTAGTTCATCGTGATAACACACAAGGTTATTTTATCAGAAAAAAACATTTAGTTTATAGTACATTAATTATCTTATCAAAACACTTGTAGATCTATAATTTGTATTGTAACATTTTGTCCTGGACAGGTAAGACAGACGAATTAACTTGTTAGTTAGTTATTGGTCTTTAACGTCAGTCTTACTTTCTGCAGGTATTGCAGACATATTACTTTTTACTGAGGCATGCTCTGTCTTTTTTCTGCTTGTTTTTTATTTCTTTTTTAAACACAAATAATTGTATTGCACTTGATTCTGCTGTTAACAATTCACTAAGTATACAGCTTTTATCTAGTATCCCTCGTTGTTAGTCACTAAATAGCAAGGGATTGACTATTTAGTGAAACTTATTTCAGACTAAATATTGTTAGTATACTTTTTTATAATATACAGTATATATTGTAATTATGACATTTAATAAACATATAATAGCTGTTTATTGTGATTTCACATGCTTTTTGCATTGACAATATCCGGATTTTTTTACATTTTCAAACCGATCACGGTCGAAAGGTTAATTGTTCATACTTTTGTATTACGTGCATGATTTCGCTGTTTCTTTTTTTCTATTTTGATGGTAGTTCACTTTATTTTTCTAATTGTTAGAATATGATATATATGATTGAATTGATTACTACTGTCACCTGTAAAAATTTTATTTGTGACATATAAGTATTGAATTTACTACAATATAAATGATGGAGTTTCAATTATTGATTTCTTTCTCCACATGTGAAATCACGTGACATTACAAAAAATTGGAAATCATGTGATAAATCAGCTGTTTAAGTATGGATGTGCTTTGCTTATGAAATTACCTGTTTTGATTTGTCTAGAAATATTTGTATCGAACACATTATTCATCCTTAACAATTTTAAATATATCTACATTCTTTTGTTTTTGATTTGAAATATAATAGGTTTAATATATAAAAAAAAAATTATTTAAGAAATAATTAATACCAGTAGCCATATATTTATATTGTTTTTACCACGGGTTGGCATCATGAACGGAAAACGACCTGTCTTGATATATTTCTGTTATCAGACAGTGAGGTACCGAACAACATTATTTGCTCAGCCGTTTTCTTGGCGTCTCCATATTATAATTACCTATAATCTACCGCATCTACCACTATGATATGTTGAAGTTGTCACAGTAATACCGTAAAGACCGGAAGTAGTCTGCCTACCAAATATCAAATTAATGTTAAACACCATAACCCTAACGGCCCACTTACTGCATAGCAAAGACACCATTGGTGTTTAACGTCAGTCTTATTTCAGTGCATCATTTTACCACACAACACATATGTCATTGGTAATTTTAACCTGGAGAGGTAAGAATGAACTTGTGAGTTAGTTAGTGGTGTTTAATGTCAGTCTTACCATCAGCAGTATGGTGGACATGTTACATTTTACTGCGGCGTGATCTGTCTTTTTTTCTGCTTGCTTTTAGGGTAAAGCGATTATCTCGCTGTTGGATCGGAATCAGTGGTCTGTCACCAAGGTGTGTGTCAGTGTCGTATCTAGGGTAGCGGTTTATTAGTGTTGCATCGCAGGCCTATGTGTAGGACTCCGTTCCGTCTATGAATTCGGTCTTGTGGCAGAGGAGTTCTGACATGTACAGATGTACATCTTATCCAGAAATTCTGGGATTCTGCTTAGTTTCAATTAGATATTGTATATAAAGCTTAAGTCGTGTAATAATGTGCTGAGTACAAAAATTAACCACGACGTTCTCTTTTTTTAACTAAATTCTTCCAGAAACACGACGTGCGCACTAAATTTGATATCTACTTTTTTATTACTATCACTGGGTTCATACCTCTGATGGTGGACTATTAGTAATGAAGGATACCATCCGCCCAGCAGTCCGCGTATCGATACATTATTTAGGAACTATATATTTCAATAATAGATACTAGTATATCTAATAAGCCATGTCAGTGTAGAAGCAATGACTACTGGGCGGATCATACCTTCTGAGAAAAAATAGTCCATCTGCAGAGGTATCGACCCAGTGATAGCACAATGTAATAAAAACGTAGATGTTAAATCTAGTGCGCAGGACGCGTCTTTTGAGTAACCTTCATCAAGTACGTTCACAATCAAAAGATTGGATAGTTACGCTTTTATAAGCTGTGAAAAGAAGAAATGCTTGAAGATATCAAAGGGGTAATCAGAATCCATAAATCGAAGAACAGACAATACAATGTGTGGAAGAAATAATTGCAAAAAACGATTTACAAAACACAACACAGAAAACTAAAGATCGAGCAACACGAACCCCACTAAAAACTAAAAACTCCAGAAGGGTAAGAAGTAAGGTTTATGGATCATACATTGGAGGGATGTAATGAAGTATGGGTCTTACAACTTTAAGTACAGCATCGCATATCTTGTATATCACAACCATTGACTGTCACTAGTCGTATCGTCTACAAAATTACCGTCATGTCCACAATAGTAAGGTGTATGTAGTCGAATTTGCATCTACATGTAGAATTAGTGTATACATGTATCGGGGCTGCCGTGGTCGTGATTGTATAGTTGTTGGATTTACAACTGCCTGTGCAATCAATACTTATCACCAGTACAGTTGTGATTTCGAATCCCGTTCATGTCGAAGTGTACCCAATACAACATCCGGTTTCCTCGACCAAAAATTACCGCCGCAATGCTGTACCTGAAATATTGTTGAAAGTGACGTTAAACACCATGGGTTCGTTGTTGAACTTGTGATTAAACTAGCCAGATGATTAGCCAAAATTACATAATTAATTCCTAATCCCATACTTAGCTAATGCAATGATTAAATTGTGTTGCTGAACTGAAATTTAATCAATACATTAACTAATCATATTTAATCATTGAATTAGCTAATAATGTGATTAGGAATTAATTATGTAAGTATGGCTAATCATATGATTAGCTTAATCACAAGTTCAACAACGGACCCCAGAACCCTAAACCTATGTATGTATCACCACTAACCTTGTGAGTTCGATTGTCGCCATTGGCAATGAATACATGAAACTTAAGAATACATTTTTGTATTTTACTTGTCCACGTTATACTACTTTATGGTTCAAACAAATCTAATACATCACAATATGAGGGCACATTTATCAATAAATCATCGGCATCCCCATGTGAATTAACTGTGCCCTTCTCCTTGTCGTTTTTTTTTCTTTTCTGGTATGAGGCAGAATTTGGGCAATAATTATAGAAGCTAACATCTTTATTCTCACTTTCATATCATATTGGTGATGTTCTGTCAAATAATCCAAACTATGCTACCTGGATTAAATTACAAAAAATGAAGATACTAAAGGGGTAATCAGAAGCCGTAAATCGAAGAAAGACAGACAATATAATAGCCAAGAGGAAAAACAATGATCTACTAAACATTATACAAAACACTATAGATCGAGCAACATGCACACCAATAAAAACCTGCGATTACTATAGCCCAAATAACTTGAGATAAACGAAACAACAGTAACAGCTTCCTCTGTCTCATTTCTTTACATTTATATCAATTTGACGTCAATGGTCAACTTTCTACCTGACCACACAATGATAGTCATATACCAACCATTCCGGTGTATGCAGTTTATATTTCACAACTCAGGGTCCAGGTGGCTCAATGAGTTAGGTATTTGGGTTACCTAGCAACTCATACAAGACTATCACCAATACGGCGTGGGTTCGCGCCCGGCTTTTTAAATTACTAAAAAGGATGCACTCGACTCGTTGTCGCAAGTGATAAAATTTACCAGTTGCTTGCCCATGGTCGGTGGTTCACTCCGGGTACTCCGGCTTCTTCCACCACTAAAACTGGTCGCCATGAAAAAGCTGAAATATTGCTGAAAGTGGCGTTAAACACCATACATCAATCAATCAATCTAACAACTCGTATTCATACTCATATGTCAGTACTGAGATATTAAGTCAAGGATATTTAAAATTCGCTTGAACTGATCTTACGAAACACTTTTAAGAAGATATCAACACTTTTTGAAAAGTATCCTTTGACTTGTCTACATTTGACGAGAGAAGGCATTGACAATTGGATTTCGGTTCAAAGTTCACTACTATTTCTCCATTATGTATTAGGATGTCTTGATGTACTACCTATTATTAAAATGATGTTTGAGGCTATACGCTTTCATTAATGAAACTAATATTATAATGACAACTTCTGTGTACAGTGAAACACGTCTACTCCGTACCATCACCAACCCCCAATCCTGTATAAAACAGACCTTTAAAAAAGTCCCAATGTAGGAAATGTTTTCTATTTGACCTGTATAAACCGAACACATGTCTATTCCGAACACATTCGCTGGTTCAAAGGTCAAGATCAGGGTTCAGTTTAGACAGGTTTTACTGTAGCTTTTATTGGGTTTTTTAAATTTTATATCTTTTTTTTTACTTTGAATCAAAATTGATGGTACTGAGCGAGTGTTCATTGAATGGAATGACTTTCTTTAATATTATTAAATACTAGCAAACCAGATTCTTATCTATTGTATTCCGAATGAGGCCCGTGAATAATGGCTGTTCAATAACAAAGGAACAAACAAATTGCTCGAAGAGATGTCTCAAAGAACGATAACTCTTATACAGCGAGACTATTGCACTGTTGAAGGTGAATTTTATGCTATTACTATCTTGTCATGTTTATTTCGTAGGTTATTTCACTACATAATCAACATGGGACAGACACAATCGAAGGACACAGATAACTTGTCAGTGCAAGACACGGAAAACGACATCAAAAATGTCCGACGATTAGCAGAAAATGAAGGACCAATCGCAGTGTCTGCATACATCGATAAGAGCTTAAACAGGTGGAAAAAGGAAGAAGTAAAGTTCGGTATAGCTGGTCGTTTCAGCACTGGAAAATCTACGTTCATTAACACAGTCAGATATGTAAAGCCAGGAGATGATGGTTATGCAGAGACAGGATCATGGGCCACGACGCAAACACCAACGTTATATCTGCATCCGAAAAATCATCGAATAGTTTTCTATGATCTGCCAGGTCATTCATCTAAACAATTTAAGAAAGAAGATTATATAAGTAAGGCGAACATATCTGATTACGATTTTGTCTTCATCTTTTTTCAGAACGAATTGAGTCAAGATGAGATATGGCTGAGCGGTGAATT
>MJUT01001563.1:56080-68559 GCA_002080005.1 Gigantidas platifrons | reverse complement strand
TCAAGCCAATCCAAGTTGTGGTTTTGATTATGCTAGTTTTTAAAAAAACACCAGATATATAAAAGTAGAACTCTTTGCAAGTGGGATAATGGGTACTAATGAGGTTCCCATGACTCAACCCCACAGTGTCCCCCCACATGTGGAGAATAGAATAAGCCCTATCAATAGGGGAAGCATAACAGTGGACCATGGTGGGTAACGTGTTTTGAGAGAAACTCCGAAAGGTTTTCGTATCTGCTTCCGAACATGGTTCTCCCTCTGGAGAGTAGTGTGCGGACAGGAGCTGGAACGGCAAGGGAGTTTGGTTTTGAAACTGCCACGATCTCAGCAGGAGCAATGTACACTCTACAAATGACTACATTTGTCATTACTATCCAACACTCCTACTTTTTAAATGTCAGTCCAAATTCGTTGTTGCCCCGATTAGATCATCTCTACCCTGATTTCTATATTGGTTTTATATAATATTGAACTTGTGCTCCCCCCGAATATAGCTGAAATACTGCTAGCTGGATGTTAAACAATAAGCAATCAATCAATCAATCATATAATATTTCTACATGAACTCGCTTAATAACATACAACTTTAGTAGGGAAAAGTCATTAGATAGTACAAATAGGTAAACTTGATATGTGTGTGTTGTATATGTTCTAATAGAGTCGGTAATAACATTGTAAAGCGATATAAAATTATGACGATTATCTCAAGCAAAATATGGTAACAAAAGTTTTAATATTTTAAAATGGTAACCAGAAACCGTACACCGAAGAAGACGATACAGTGGTTAAAAGGAAAAATGATGACCAGCAAAATCCTACACAGAAATCTAAAGATTGAGCAACACGAAATCCACAAAAAAGAAAATCCAGGGTGCACTCAGGGTAAGCACTCTTTATACAACATAAAAGTATGCTTAACATTACCCTACGTACACTAACTGAACACTGCACACATATAAGAAGAGTTTGAAGATACCAAAGGGGTAATCAGAATCTGTATATCTAAGAGGCACAGACAACACAATGGCCAAAGAAAAGGACAAAATGACAAACAACGATATACAAAACATACATATAAAGCTAAAGATCGAGTAACACGAACCCCACTAAAAACTGGGGTTGAACTCAGACGTTCCGGAAGTGTAAGCAGTTCATGTTCTACTGGTAGCACCCGTCCTGTTAATCTAGTTAATAATAAGTCGTGGATAAATAATTTGCAGATAAAAGAACCTTCATTTTGACGTTTTCTATTTTAACAAAACTAGATCTACAAAACAAAAGCGAGCAACAATGAATAATTCTGGGAGAAAATCTATAGTTTGACATTTTATTTGGATATGAGTGATTGGGTGATTGTTGTTTAACAACTAGTGAGCAATTTTTCAGCTATATCCTAACGTTAGTTAATAATGTTCTAGACCAACACGCTTAGCTGGATGTTCATTATGCAAGCTAAAGGAAACAACAGTCCGCGGTAATTATGACTGCACTCTAATACGTTATATCCTCATTCCGAGTCAACCAGTCTTTGCTCTTACTCCATAATGATGCATGCTTAGTAGGGAAGCAGAAAATGCCACTTTGATAGTGTTTTGTTTGACCCAACCGGTGCTCGAAACAACGATATACCGCGCTCGGCATTAGCACGCTAACAAGTACACCACCGACGCAGTTAACTGGATATGAACTTTTGCATAGGATGTTACTATATTTACTCCATAAGTGGCGAAAAAAATGTTGCTTTACTATTAAGCGTTGCATGAGCCAATATTCAAGCTAGATTTATGACGGGAACTCCCAATCATTAACAAACAATAAAATATGTAGTTAAAAGAAAATGAAAGTATTTAAAGTTGGTATATGAACGGATGTTGTGTTTGTCACTTGTGTATATATATATGTGAATTTAATACCGAGTAGATGAATTGTGAAAATCGTAGCTGACATTACAACACGGAGCTGAGAACGTAAATATACATAATAGGACAACACAAAAAACTAAAAAGTTGACCAACACGGACCCACCAAACAAAACGGGGTGGATTCACGTGCTCTCGAAGGGTAAGTAATTTCTGCTTCTTATAAGATACCTGCCGTGTTACTCAACTATTACTGTGCATGATCTGGACCATGAGGTAAAGTATTTAATACCTATCACCATATGAAAGAGTGAGTGATTGTTGTTTAACGCCAACTCAGCAATATTTCAACAATATCATGGCGAGAACAAGTTAATTTTCAATGAGATGATGATGAGGTACGCTTCATTCTAGACCAACACGCTTAGTTGGATTTTCATTGTGCTAGCTCACTGAAACAACCGTCCGCGGACAGACATGTCGCTCCACTCGGACACATTATTCTGATTTCGAGCCAACCAGTCTGCTCTTACTCTTTTTTTAGCGGAGAAATAACACATACCAATTTTATAGTCGTTGGTTTGACCCGACCGCGACTGGAACTCACGATCTACCACACTAGAGGCGAGCACACCCTTGTATTATATGTGTATATACATATTTACGTATTATATACTATATAGAAATTAAAAATTAAAGAAATACTTTACCATCGCTACAGCACAGGGAAGCTATTTGCTCCAATGTACATTTTTGTATTGATGAATAAGGTAAAGAAACCTTATTGTAAAGGAAAATCTACTAAATTTTAAAAAAAGATGTACAAAATTTGTATAAAAATCACCCGGATGACAATAAACAGGGAAATATTTAATTTTAGCAATACTTTGTAAGTGATTTTATTCAGTTTGAGAACAATAAAACCAGAGGGCCTAAACAGGATAGCCAAAATGGCCTAAGGTCACCGATAACTGAGGGAAGAGAACCTGAGTTTTGTAAACAGGGTAGCCAAAATGGATTAAGGTCACCTATAACTGAGGGAGGAGAACCTGAGTTTTGTAAACATGATAGCCAAAATGGCCTAAGGTCACCGATAACTGAGGGAAGAGAACCTGAGTTTTGATAATAATTACATATCTAAGAATTGTAAATTTCAATAACAAGTATATATAATAAACCATGTCAGTGCCTAAACACTGACTTCTGGGAGGATGATATCCTCGGGGACTAATGGTCCATCAACAGAGGTATCAACCCAATGATTGTAATAAACCATGTCAGTGTCAAAACACTGACTTCTGGGCGGATGATATCCTCGGGGACTAATGGTCCACTAGCAGAGGTATCAACCCAGTGATAGTAATAAACCATGTCAGTGCCGAAACACTGACTTCTGGGCGGATGATATCCTCGGGGACTAATGATCCACTAGCAGAGGTATCGACCCAGTGATAGTAATAAACCATGTCAGTGTCAAAACACTGACCTCTGGGCGGATGATATCCTCGGGGACTAATGGTTCACTAGCAGAGGTATCAACCCAGTGATAGTAATAAACCATGTCAGTGCCGAAACACTGACTTCTGGGCAGATGATATCCTCGGGGACTAATGGTCCACCAGCAGAGGTATCAACCCAGTGATAGTAATAAACCATGTCAGTGTCAAAACACTGACTTCTGGGCGGATGATATCCTCGGGGACTAATAGTCTACTAGCAGAGGTATCAACCCAGTGATAGTAATAAACCATGTCAGTGCCGAAACACTGACTTCTGGGTGGATGATATCCTCGGGGACTAATGGTCCACCAGCAGAGGTATCAACCCATTGATAGTAATACACCATGTCAGTGTCAAAACACTGACTTCTGGGCGGATGATATCCTCGGGGACTAATAGTCTACTAGCAGAGGTATCAACCCAGTGATAGTAATAAACCATGTCAATGTCAAGGCACTGACTTCTGGGCAGATGATATCCTCGGGGACTAATGGTCCACCAGAAGAGGTATCAACCCAGTGATTGTAATAAAATGTAGATGTTAAATTTAGTGCGCATGACGCGTTTCTGGCTATAATCGGTAGATTATTTGATATTTTAAAACCAGTTTGTAAAATCAGCCAAATTCGTTGATTGAGAAGAACGCATAGGACATGCCCCTACGAAAAGCTTGACGATGCCAAATTTAAAGGGGATAATCAGAAACCATAAATCGACAGACAACACAATGGCCAAATAGAAAAAGTACAAAAGGAGAAGTAATGATCTAAACAGAAATCTAAATATTGAGCAACAGGAAATGCACAAATACAAAAGTTACAAGTTTTAAGCTATGAAATAAAAGACAAAACATTGAAAAGACACGAAAACTATGATTGATTGATGGTAATGTGTCTAACGTCCAGTGAGCAGTGTTTCAGTTCTATTCATTACGATAACAATATCAACAATATATTAAAACTGTGACTGGAAAAGTAGGGAGGTTTTTTAGGGACAACACATTCATGCGTTTGTAGCAGCTACGATGCACCCTCTCTTTCTCGAAATCTGTAAAAGAGGTCTTTGACGTGTAGGGAGCCTGGCTCTCTCCAAACACGTTAATCACTTTGGTCCACGAGTAGGCTTTCCGTATTATAACCTGATGGACCCCCTCCTCCCATTCCAAAGCCCCCTCAACCATTATCCGCCACCGGGGACGAACTGATCAGCTCTGTTGGTTTGAGCCCTGTAAATCTTCACCAGTACACACAGAAAAATAATATAGCATTTTACCAATTTGCTTTGATCGACGATACCCTAGTTTTTGTGGTTTATATTCATGTACCTAAAATTGAGAATTCTATCATTTTTCACTCGTATCTTCAATTAGCGCCTGATTAAAAACATTTTCTTTGCATTAAATTGCATTACTATACTATATATTGGTTTTAGTTTAATAATATTTTATTGTACATAAACAATAGGATTGGACAGCAAGTTATACCAAACTTACATGAAGTCCTCACCTTACAAAATATACACATGAATTAATGCCAGCAAGATAAAACACTAACAATAGATATTTACAATTTTACACTGATAAGAAGAAAGTAAGAAGTACATGTGAAAAATTGCTTACTTAGCCCTAAAATCGTTTAGAATGGTTTATAAAAGTTTGAACTTTCCCAAACATTTAAGACTTGGGTCCATACAATTAGTTTAACTCCTCAACGTTTAATTGAAGTGACTGTGCCAAGTCAGGGGTTATAGTGTTTAACGCCACTGTCAACTATAATTCAGTGCCAGTCAATTTTGTTGGTGGAGGAAACCGGAGAAAACCACCGACCTGTCGCAAGCCACTAACAAACGTAATGTTCTATTAAGTAAACCTCGCTGTAGTGGAATTCCGCGAACTCTTAAAAGGTAGGATACGAAATTGACCCGATATTGTAGGTATTACCCTATTTTTTTCAACTCGTTGGGCGTGGCTTAACACCGGTTGACTGATTACAGGAAAGTCCATGTATTTAGGAGGGTCAGGTTACCTGATCAATTTCATTTATACAGCTATATTCAATCGTGCGTGTATGATCCAATCTGTGTTTTTAAATTACACCCTTGTGCGTTCTATTCCTTTTGTTTGAATTGATTTCGGTGACACTGCTGAATACAGTTCAATAATGTCCATAACGGGAACTGCCCTGTACATACACAAAATAAAATCGAATGCTCTCATGTAAATTTAAAGGTCAACTCCGCCCAACCAGTTAAATAAAATAGAGTAATAGAAACTAACATTCCTGTCTTAACGTTTATTGATATATTCAAAGTAGGAGCAAAACCTTAGCTTCCCTGAATGGAACAACACTCACCTTTGGATTCCACTTTGCATTAAATTGTTGCTTTAGATTATTAATATCTCCATAAATGGTACATTCATGATATTCATAATATTCCTTTTACAAAAATGTAAGTATATTATTATTACCATCTATAACTTTTAAAATTGATAAATAATTTAAAGAATTAATAATAATATTATGTACTGCTATCAATGAAAGAAAAAGGCTAAACCATTGAAAATTACCATTTTTGAATTTATAAAAAATGGAGGGGAGCCACTCCCAGCTAATATTAACTTGTTTAACATTATGATAAAGGTTAGGGTTATAGTGTTTAACGCCACTTTCAACAATATTTAAGTCATATCGAGGCGGTCAGTTTTATTGGAGGGGGAAACTGGAGTACCCAGAGAAAAAACACCAACCTGCCCTAAGTCACTGATAAACTTTACCACATGATGAGCTTATTTTTTGTCATGGGTTCGAAACAAACTTGAACAGTTTTTCAAGCGTGAAGACAAAAATATGAAACTTCAAGGCTTGAGCGTTACAGACTGGATCAGCGACAACTGAGTCTGAAAATGCTCGGCTGCTGAATACTTGTCTAGCAACATCTCTCGAATCAAGCTCTGTATCTACAAGTTCTATTAGAGATAGGAAAGATAAATCAGTCTTTTTTTCTCAAGGCACCGCCTTTGTACCTTAAGTTACCTCACGTGTTGTTGCTTAGGATAAAGTTGAGTATGGCGGTGCCAAGTTTTAAAAACACCCCCATTTAAATATTCCATCGGCATGAAAATCATACCCATTTAAAGTAAGAAAATACCCATTCACATAGGGGCCGTCGTGTGGTGGTTGGACTTACAACTACCCATGCCATCAATGCCTATATTGGTGGAGGAAACAGGATCTTTCACTGGGAAATAGAAATTGCAAATATGCTCGTTTTTTTTTGCAAATATAACCGGTAAAATGCTAATAATTAAACATTACCAGTTATATTAGCGTTTACTAGTTAAATTAGACAATTCCTATTTATATTTGTCGTTGTCTTGTTATATTTGCATTTGTCCTATTAAATTTGCACATTTTTTTATATTAGCTAAATATTTTTTATATTTGCGTTTTTCTTTATATATTTACATTTTCGATTTAAATTTTCATTTTCCTGTTAAATTTTCATTCTCCTGTTCAATTTGGATTATCTTAGGAGTACACGGAGAAAACCTCCGACCTGACACAAGTCACTGACAAACTTTATCACTTAATGTTGTACACCTCGCACTGACCGACATTCGATGTCACTACATCAGTGGTAATAGGCACTGAGTGCATATATAGTTGTAAATCAAACTACCATACATTGATGACCTCGTAGTCATCTGGGTAATTAAGAAAATGGGAAGAAAATCACATCCATGTGGATCAAAGTTGTAATTTAGGTCACACCGTGTGCTAGTGTGATACTCCTTTAATAGGTAACTAAATGTATGCCTGTCTTTGGATAAACAAGATATCAAAAGCGATTTAAATTACTATATTATGAAAACATTCCCATTAATTTATCTATGGTACAAGGGTTTTAAGTTTTTCATTATTATTTTCAGTTCATAATGTACAATTAAGAAAAGAGAATGTTTTATCAAGTCAATACATATTGACAGACGAGTAGCAAACAAATAATGATCATCATTTGACTAACATTGATTGTTTGTTTGTTTGATGGTGTTTAACGCCACTTTCAACAATATTTCAGTTATATCGTGGTGTTCTAGCATTGATTGTGACAAAACTTGCCTAACGCATAGCCACTTTCCTCATGGTAAAAAATATTCAAAAATTTAAAAATACTCTCGTTTTCAGATTATCTATCACCGTTTCACGTTCTTTTTCTTCCAAAGGCCAATTTAATAAGGAAACGTCGCTCCAGATAGATCTTAGTTCAGTAGGAATATCGTCAATGTTCACGTCATGTGTGATTACTATAATTTGTTGTAAAGTATGCGCCATTTTGGCCGTTTTTGCATGGTCAATTTCATATCCCGCAAATGATTTCGTCATGAAATCTGATGTTACAACAAATATAATATGCCTACTGTTATTGATAGCGTTCGCTATTAAATGGTAGTTTGATTGTCCCGCTTGACTAGCAAAGTCCCTATCTTCTAAACAAATTTTGAGATTCCATTTTTTCTCTAATGTCGTTAATAAAACTTCCGTAACCCATGGATACCCACTGTATCCATATGAAACGTACACGTCATAAGTGTATGTCAAATTCATACTGTTTTCAATAAATTTTCGGAATGTCCTGTAGACAAACATTATAATTCTCCACCGGAAATTAAATATGACCGTCACTGGTATAAAAATAACGAAGAATGATATTATTAAAATGATTCCTATTCTTAGCCATATAATAGCATCACATTGTGCGAATAGGCCATGGAATTGTTGTAAAATAATTCTTGTGGCAATGATAGAGCCATTTATAAGCCTACAGGAGTAATTTCCGTTGTTGTCCAAGTTGACATTCGTTGTACCCAGCCATAAAATGAAGTCCCTGTTTTCACAAGAACAATATAATTCGTTTATGTTGATGCTTAAATTAAATACTCCGTGCTTCCTTTGCTGTTGATCAAACCATGTCGTAAGCTTAGTATCGATGGTATAAAGCCTGTTAACTGTCATACTTAGTGATTTAAGTTCCGGAAGTTGTGTTACTCCTTCCGGTATCTGCCGGAAGCTGTTTCCCGATAACTTTAGATTCACCAGGTCATGAAGATTTTTGAAGTAATCAAACGGAATCATCCGCATACCATTATTTGACAAGTCTAAATATTCCACTTTTGGTGCAAACTTCAGAATATTTTTTCCTCTCATCATAGCTTGGTATAGGAATACGTTTCTCATAATGAGAGTCTTAACGTTGCGAAGTAGTTGAAATTCATCTCTGCTATAGTACTGGTTGCATGAAATGCCTGAAATATCGAGGTATTCCAAATGGTCAGTGTTGTTCAAAATAAAGTTCGGAAAGCATTTAAACCTAAAATAGGACATATCGACTTTTTTTAGATTTGTTCCGTTTGTTAGGATTATATTCGGTACAGCAGCTGCCCCCATAATATGTGAGATCCGAATGTATTCAAGGGATTTTGGAAGAGGGATCATAAAGGTTGCATTCAAAAGAGTTTCACAAAACGTTGGATCATCATCTTCCTTTTCATGGAAAGCTAACGTGTTGTTGTTCCCTCCTTGTGAATCATCAATAAATTTCTCATTTATAAAGGTCAAGGGTATGTATGAAAAATCGAACGTTTTTATTTTTGTTAAGGTAAGAGATAGCTTTATTATTTCATCTAAAGGATCATCGTGTGAAAATCCAAACCTGTTACCTGCCAAATTTATATGTTCGATACAATGAGGATTCTCAAAAGAAAAAAGTGAATTCTCCACAAAATCAACAATGTTATTATCATGCAGATAAAGTTGGCTTACACAAATTGTTTTTAGATATCGCATCATATTTGAATCAATTGTAATGGCATAAAATACTGATATCGAGTTTGACTTGGGAGTTTTCATGTGGCCCAAGTTAATTTTTGTCATATTTTTGTATCTAAACGGGTACAACAATTCCAGTCCCTTTACAAGAGAAATTTTTGTCCCGGACATGTCGAGAGAAGTCAAGTACGGAAATGAACTGAAAAATCCGGTTTCAATTTGTGAAAGCTTAACACGGTCACAATTTGTTAATCCTATTTCTATTGTAGTATTTGGAAGATTTTCGAACGTTGAGTTTTTGAGTTGTGTAATAAGACATCGTCTAAAGTATACTGCGGCCAATTTGAGATGTGTAAACCCTGTACGAAATACAGGAATAGGATACAAGTCTATATAAAGATTTCGAAGCTGTGTCAGATACTGAAATTCCTTGTCTGGGTATATATACGATGCTGTGTTGTATACGTCGTTATTGGAGTTTCTACTAATATCTAAAATTTCTATCTCTTTAATATCCTTAAGAATATTGACGCCATTTTCTGACGAAATATTTACATTGTTCTCCGATATATATAATTCCTTTAGATATTCCAGACCTGAGAACCCATTCTGTTGTATTTCCATTATTTTGTTTTTATTGAGGTTTAGCGTGACCAGATTGCGATACTTTGCAAACGAATTATTAACTATTTCGTGAATGTTATTTTGGGACAAGTCTAAACCGACAATGTTAACACTGAGATTCTGCGGAACAAGTGTCAAGTTTAATCCTTTACAATTTGCTACAGGCTTGTCATGTTCATACTGGTATTTACATTCATATTCTAACGCCAGAGGAAGTAACATCGGCAGTGACAAGATACATATTAAATGTACCTCCGCCATCACAATCTACAAAATAAATCATCGGATATATATTAATTAAAATCTAGGGGAAGTCATGGCAGTGATCGCATGGTAGTTGGCTTTACAACTACCTATGCAATCAGTGCCTATTGCCACTGATGTTGTCAGCTCGAATCTCGATCAGGGCGAGGTGTACAACATTGTATAATAAAGTTGGTAGGTGACTTGCGACAGTTGGCTTTCTCCGGGTACTCCGGTTTCCTTCACCAATAAAACTGACCGCCACGATATAACAGAAATATTATCGAGAGTGGCGTTAAACACAATCAAATAAACAAACAAACATTAAATCTAAGATCTAAAGCCAATCCTTAGGGGTCTTGCCAGGGTCCAACATGAATACATTAGGTGTCTATCGGGTGCGTTCAAAAAGGTATATGCTTGTATTGTCTATTGAATTTTGTATAAGAGTCTCTGATTTGTCAAATGTTAATGCATTCAAGTTGACCCCATAAGGCGATCCATAAATGAACGTTTTTATATCTGCAACTAGTGACTAGTAAACAGCCGATAGAAAATACGGAGCAAATGCGGTGATCAAGTTTTAATTAGGTGTCGATGGTTTCATCCGCCAAGTAGTCAGTCACTGACATGGTTTTATAAAATATTGACTTATTTGACCTAGCCATTTTTTATTGAAGGGCATGGGCTGTGTCAGGAACGTGAACGGTGACCTATATTGTCTGTTAGAGGTATCGATTTTACATCAGGTTTCTATGATTATCTGGTTAGATTTTGGATTTTTATCATCTTATTGGGATATAATTCCCTTGTCTCTGTTTGGATATCAATACACATTATATTTCTAGAGCTTAGTATGGTTTTTTGGTCACTTATGTCTTTTTGCAAGCTTGGTATATATTGTAGGCTTTGTATTATAGTAGCCTAATTTCTTCGAGTGACGTCAAGCCAATCAAAGTTGTGGTTTTGATTATACTAGTTTTTACCAAAACAGAAGACATATAAAAGAAGAACTATTTGCAAGCGGGATAATGGGTACTGGTGAGGTTTCCATGACTCAATCCCACAGTGCCTCCCCATGTGGAGGATAGAGTAAGCCCTATCGATAGAGGAAGTATAATAGTGAACCATTGTGGACGTGTTTTGAGACAAACTCCGAAAAGTTTTCGTATCTGCATCCGAACATGGTTCTCCCTCTGGAGAGTAGTGTGCGGACCGGAGCTGGAGCGGCAAGGGAGTTTGGTTTTGAGACTGCCACGATCTCAGCAGGAGCAATGTACATGCTACAAATGACTACATTTGTCATTACTATCTAGCACTCCTACTTTTTAAATGTCAGTCCAAAGTCGTTGTTGCCCCGATTAGACCATCTCTACCCTGATTTCTATATTGGTTTTATATAATATTGAACTTGTGTTCCCCTCGAATATAGCTGAAATACTACTAGGTGGATGTTAAACAATTATCAATCAATCAATCATATAATATTTCTACATGATGATATACTCGCTTAATAACATAAAACTTTAGTTCGGAAAAGTCATTAGATAGTAGAAATAGGTCAGCTTGATATTTGTGTGTTGTATATGTTCTAATAGAGTCGGTAATAACATCGTAAAGTGATATAAAATTCTGACGATTATTTCAAGCAAAAAAATGGTAACTAAAGTTTTAATATTTCAAAATGGTAATCAGAAACCGTACACCGAAGAAGACGATACAATGGTTAAAAGGAAAAATGATGACCTGCAAAACCCTACACAGAAATCTAAAGATTGAGCAACACGAAATCCACAAAAAACAAAATCCAGGGTGTACTCAGGGTAAGCACTCTTTATACAACATAGAGGTATGCTTAACATTACCCTACGTACACTGACTGAACACTGCACACATATAAGAAGAGTTTGAAGATACCAAAGGGGTAATCAGAATCTGTATATCTAAGAGGCACAGACAATACAATGGCCAAAAAAGGACAAAAGGACAAACAACGATATACAAAACATAAATATATATAACTAAGGATCGAGTAACACGAACCCCACTGAAAACCACGATGAACTCCGGAAGGAGTAGCAGTTTCTGCTCCACCAGTGGCACCCGTCGTGTTAATAATTCGTGAATAATGATTTTGCAGATAAACCTTCATTTTGACGTTTTCTATTCTAACAAAACTAGATCTACAGAACAAGAGCGACCAACAATGAATAATTCTGACAGAAAATCTATAGTTTGACATTTTGTTTGGATATGAGTGAGTGAGTGAGTGAGTCAGTCAGTCAGTCAGTGAGTCAGTGAGTCAGTCAGTCAGTCAGTCAGTCAGTCAGTCAGTGAGTCAGTCAGTCAGTCAGTCAGTCAGTCAGTCAGTCAGTCAGTGAGTGAGTGAGGGAGGGAGGGAGGGAGTGAGTGAGTGAGTGAGTGAGTG
>MJUT01001563.1:44231-55335 GCA_002080005.1 Gigantidas platifrons | reverse complement strand
CGGAGCAAAGAACGTAAATACACATAATAGGACAACACAAAAAACTAAAAAGTTGAGCAATACGGACCCACAAATAAAACCGGGGTGAATTCCGTGCTCGCGAAGGGTAAGTAATTTCTGCTTCTTATAGGACAATTGCGTGTTACTTAACTATTACTGTGCATTATCTGGACCATGAGATAAAGTATTTAATACCTATCACCATATGAAAGTGTGAGTGATTGTTGCTTAACGCCACCTCAGCAATATTTCAACAATCTCATGGCGAGAACAAGTTAATTTTCAATGAGATGATGACGAGGTACGCTTTATTCTAGACCAACACGCTTAGTTGGATTTTTATAGTGCTAGCTCAGTGAAACAACAGTCCGCGGACAGACATTTCGCTCCACCCGGACACATTATTCTGATTCCGAGCCAACCAGTCTGCTCTTACTCTTTTTTTTGTGCTTACCGGAGAAACAAAAATACTAATTTCATAGTCTTTGGATTGACCCGACCGGGGCTCGAACTCACGATCTACCACACTCGGGGGGAGCATACCTATCACAATATATGCATATTCATATCTATGACTATACTTTAAAGAAATTAAAAATTAAAGAAATACTTTACCATCGCTACAACACAGGGAAGCTATTCACTCCAATGAACATTTGTGTATTGAAGACTAAGGTAAAGGAACCTTATTTTAAAGGAAAATCGACTAAATTTTTAAAAAGATGTACAAAATTTTTATAAAAATCCCCTGGATTACGATAAACAGGGAAATATTTAATTCAAACATAATTTGTTAGTGATTGTATTCAGTTATTAATAACTGTGGGAAAAATAAAAAACGTAGTTATCAGATTTAGGAATAACTTTCATCAGGTAAAAATGTACGGTAAAAATCGAAAGATTGGAAAGACAAATATTTTAAAGTGTTTGAGAACAATAAAATCAGAGGGCCTAAACAGGATAGCCAAAATGGCCTAAGGTCACCTATAGCTGAGGGAGGAGAACCTGAGTTTTGATAGTAATTACATATTTAAGAACTGTAAATTTCAAAGACAAGTATATCTAATAAAACATGTCAGTGCCGAAACACTGACTTCTGGGCGGATGATATCCTCGGGGACTAATGGTCCACCAGCAGAGGTATCAACCCAGTGATAGTAATAAACCATGGCAGTGCCGAAACATTGCCTTCTGGGTGGATAATATCCTCGGAGACTAATAAACCAGCAGAGGTATCGAGCCAGTGATAGTAATAAACCATGTCAGTGTCAAAACACTGACTTCTGGGTGGATAATATCCTCGGAGACTAATAAACCAGCAGAGGTATCGACCCAGTGATAGTAATAAACCATGTCAGTGTCAAAGCACTGACTTCTGGGTGGATGATATCCTCGGGGACTAATAGTCCACTAGAAGAGGTATCAACCCAGTGATAGTAATAAAAAAGTAGATGTTAAATTTAGTGCGCATGACGCGTTTCTGGTTATAATCGGTAGATGTTTTGATATCTTAAAACTGGTTTGGAAAATCATCACAATTCGTTGACTGAGAAGAACGCACCGGTCGTGCCCCTACGAAAAGGTTGATGATGCCAAATTTAAAGGGGATAATCAGAAACCGTAAATCGACAGACAACACAATGGCCAAATAGAAAAAGTACAAAAGGAGAAATAATGATCTAAACATAAATCTAAATATTGAGCAACACGAAATACTCAAATACAAATCCTTGTATGCACTGGGGGTAAGCAGTTTCTGTTCCACTCGTGGTACCCGTCGTGTTACTCTTGTTTCAAACGCAAGGAAAGGCCACGAATGAGGAATAAATGTCATATGCAAATTATGTACATGAGCTGCACTCTTCATACTGAACACAGTGCAACAATATTTAATTAAGTATTAGAAGGATACAATACGCAACCAGACTCATACTGAACGCTGTACAATTGATTGATTGATGGTATTGTGTTTAACGTCCAGAGAGCAGTGTGTCAGCTCTATTTAGTACAATAACAGAATCAACCATATATAAAAAATAGGAGGGAGGGACGGACAAACCAACACAACGACATTTTACTGTGACTGGAAAAGTAGGGAGGTTTGTTAGGGACAACAAATTAATGATATTGTAGCAGCTACGAGGCGCCGACTCTTTCTCGAAATCTATAAAAGAGACTCTCTCCAAACACGTTAATCACTTTGGTCCACGGACAGGTTTTCCGTATTATAACCTGTTGGACAACCTCCTCCCATTCCAAAGCCCTTATCCGCCACCGGGGACGAACTGATCAGCTCTGTTGGTTTGAGCCCTGTAAATCGTCACCAGTACACACGGAAAAAATTAAATAACATTTTACCAATTTGCTTTGATCGACGATAATCTAGCTGTTGTGCTTTATATTCATGTACATATGTGTGTTAAAATTGAGAATCCTACAATTTTTCACTTGCACCTAATATCCTTAATTTAGCGTCTGCTTAAAAACTTGTTCTTTGCATTAAATTACATTTGAAGTCCTCACCTTACAAAATATACACATGAATTAATGACAGCAAGATAAAACACTAACAATAGATATTTAGAATTTTTAAACTGATAAGAAGAAAGTAAGAAGTACAGGTGAAAAATTGCTGACTTAGCCGTGAAATCGTTTAGATTGGTTTATAAAAGTTCGAACTTTTCCAAACATTTAAGACTTGGGTCCATACAATTAGTTTAACTCCGCAATGTTTAATTGAAGTGACTGTGCCAAGCCAGGGATTATAGTGCTTAACGCCACTGCCAACAATAATTCAGTAGCGGTCAATTTTTTTGGTGGAGGACACCAGAGAAAACCACCGACATGTCGCAAGCCACTGACAAACGTAATGTTATATTAAGTAAACCTGTTAGTGACAGGTAGTTGTAAATCCACCTACCATAGATCACGATCACGACGGACCGAGATTACTTTATAACCGATGTAATCAGCCTCGATGTGGTCCACAGGGTATATCATAATACCAACAATGGAATGTGCATTTACAATATTTCTCCATTAAAGCAATTAAGTATCTAAAAAATACCTTACCATAGCTACAACACAAGGAAGTATTTCGCACCGATTAACAATTTTATATTGAAGAATAAAGTGAGGAAATGTTTTTTAAAGGAAATCTACTATATTTTTCACAAAATTTAATAAAATTGTATAAATATCACCCGGATGACAGTAAAAAGGGGAATATGTTTCGCAAATTTTTGATAGGGTGAAATCTGTAGTCATATGGTCCACAAATATCAGAAACCTGGCCAAGGACCATAAGGGCTACGGCTCCTCAGCTATGTTTCCTATGAAGAACGTACAAATATGACAAAAAATATATTATGCATGCTGATTTAAATTTTAATTTTGTGAGAATTATTTATACATTGAGGGAGAAAAAAAAATGTATGAAAGCTACACAAGTTACTAGAAAATAATAATGCATAGAGATTGGATAAGATTGAAAATGTGAAAAATATTATGTGAGCATGTTAGGGTGTAAATCTTTTACTTTTTATGATAAAGGCTTGGACTGATTTAAATACTGCTTTGTTTTCTTCGTCATTTAGATTAACTGAGCCAAAAATAAGTAGATTCAGTGAAATTGTTTAAGGAGTGTCCAAAAGTGAGAAGAAAATTTGTTGTCTTAGAGGCGAGTGACGCGGACAATTTAATAAGAAATGAGATACAGTTCCAGTTATTCCACAGACACAATTTGGAGATTCAACAATGTTTCTAATAAAGAGGTGTGCATTTAAGGCACTACAATTCATATGTATTTTCGTATGTAATATCTGACCTAACCTACACCCAACATAATAATGGACTGGAACTTTAATGCTTAGAGTGTTGATAAGAGATTTAAATGAATTTAGCGATTCCAAATTAGGGGTAGGAAGTGCATGCTTTTACAGTTTAGGGCAGAAAGTATTCAGCTGAGTTTCGTTGTATTCACAATCCTGTCCTCTCCTCATTAATGAGCTATCATCGGGTTAAAAAAATAAATAAATATCAAAATATGTTTCAATGGTATTTGTTTTCGTAAAGATTCCTGATCCAGTTTTCGAAACTTTCAGTTTTAGCAAATTTTTTAGCCCTGACGATTTCACTCAAATAATCTAACTCAAATAGGTAACATAAGCCTTATTTGTGCACACAGATCGAAAGTTTAACTGAAGATCAAGTCATAGACTTGGACCTTTCACAGATTTCCTTATCTTGTTGAAGCACTAACAACTAGAAGAAACCACTCCAGGTTCCTACTACCTTATTCGAGGATACAAAGTCACCAACAATCTTTTTTCCATCAGCTATCCGTCTATGGAACGAATTACCAACTGCTGTCGTAACTTCCTCCACCTTGGAAGGATTCAAAGACAGCCTACAGACAGTTGACAGATATTAGACATGCCGGTTTTAATTGTACATACCACCAGGATGGCTTTTAATATTTGTAAATAGTTTGTTGGAAAGATGTTTCCATTAGGCATGTGTAAATAGTCATTTTCGATAACACACCAGAGGTAATTTGCAAATTAATGGAAGAAGAAGAAGAAGAAGAAGAAGAAGAAACTCTTTGGTTTTCTTACTCTCAAAGACTTTTAGATCATTTGCCTTTCCAATCGTTTGACATTCACGGTGCCTGGTGAAGGGTATCTACATTAGAAATCTACATCTTTATCCGAAAAGAAGTGGATTATTGGTCAATGAAATTTGTTATCATCACACACTGAAAAAGGTCAAAGTTAATATTGTGATCACGTCATACCCCTTTGGTATCTTCAAACACTTAGATTATGATTTCTTTAGAAATGCCTGCACCAAGTCAGGGTCATTGCGGTTTTCCAAGTTTTCCGGTTGTTGACTGATTTTGTCTGTTTGTTGATTTATGAGTTTTGCCTTTCCCTTTGGAAGATTGCTCGGTGTTCGGTAATTTTGTTATTACCCTTATTCACTGTTTGAGGGTGTCAACGGATTAATAAAATAATATCGTAGTCATCTGGGTTATAAAGAAAAGGGGAAGAAAATCACATCAATGTGGATCAAAGTTGTATCTTAGGCCCGCCTTGTTCTAGTGTGATACTCCTTTCATAGAAAACTAAATGTATGCTTGTCTTTGGATAAACAAGATATCAAAAGGGATTTAAATTACTATATTATGAAAAATTGACTTTTATTTTTTATAATTAAACAAGGGCTTTTCTCCTTTATTATTGTTTTTTTTATATTTTCAGTTCATAATGTACAATTAAAAAAAATGTCCATACATATTTACAGACGAGTAGCAAACAAAAAATGATCTTCATTTGACTATCATTGATTGTTTGTTTGTTTGATGGTGTTTAACGCCACATTCAATATTTGGACAAATTTTTTTTTTTAATTTAAAAATATTCTCGTTTTCAGATTATCTAACACCGTTTCACGCTCGTTTTCTTCCGAGTGCCAATTTAATAGGAAAACATCGCTCCAGATAGATCTTAGTTCAGTAGGAACATCGCCAATGTTCACGTCATGTGTGATTACTATAATTTGTTGTAAAGTATGCGCCATTTTCGCCGTTTTTGCCTGGTCAATTTCATATTCCGCAAACGATTTCGACATGAAATCTGATGTTACAACAAATATAATATGCCTACTGTTATTGATAGCGTTCGCTATTAAATCGTAGTTTGATTGTCCCGCTTGACTAGCAAAGTTCCTATCTTCTAAACAAATATTGAGATTCCATTTTTTCTCTAAAGTCGTTAACAAAACTTCCGTAACCCATGGATACCCATTGTATCCATATGAAACATACACATCATACGTGTATGTCAAATTCATACTGTTTTCAATAAATTTTCGGAATGTCCTGTAGACGAAAATTATAATCCTACACCGGAAATTGAATATGACCGTCACTAGAATAAAAAATAACGAAGAATGATATTATTAAAATGATTCCTATCCTTAGCCATGTAATAGCATCACAGTGTGAGAATAGGTCATGGAATTGTTGTAAAATGATGCGTGTGGCAATGAGAGAGCCATTTATAAGCCTACAGGAATAATTTCCGTTTTTGTCCAAGATGACATTCGTCGTACCAAGACATAAAACGAAGTCCCTGTTTTCACAATAACAACATAATTCGTTTATGTTGATGCTTAAAATAAATTCTCCGTGCTTCCTCTGCTGTTGATCAAACCAGGTCGTCAGCTTATTCTGAATCGTGTAAAGTCTGTTAAAAGTCATTCTTAGTTATTTAAATTCCGGAAGTTGTGTTACTCCTTCCGGTATCTGCCGGAAGTTGTTTTCAGATAACTTTAGATGCACTAGGTGTTGAAGATTTTTGAAGTAATCAAAAGAAATCATCCGCATGCCATTATTTGACAAGTCCAAATTTTCCACTTTTGGTGCAAACTTCAGAATATTTTTTCCTCTCATCATAGCTTGATATAGGAATACGTTTCTCATAATGAGATGCTTAACGTTCCGAAGTAGTTGAAATTAATTTCTGTCATAGTACTGTTTGCATGGGATGCCTAAAATATCGAGGTATTCCAAATGGTCAGTGTTGTCCAAAAGAAAGTTCGCAAAGCATCTACACTGAAAATAGGACATGTCGACTTTTCTGAGATTTTCTCCGTTTTTTAGAATTAAATTCGGTACTGCAGCCGCCCCCATAATATGTGAGATCCGAATGTATTCAATGGATTTTGAAAGAAAGATCGTCAAGCTTGCATTCAAAAGACGTTCACACACGCAGGCAAGTTAATGCAACGTTTATCGACTTTCGCAAGGGGGAATAACTCTTCTCATCTTATGAATATTTATAAGCAGCTGTGCGCGTCGTTTACCTGCGTCGTTTGCAGTTCGCTGTCGTGAATGTTAAATTGTGTCTATTATTTGAATGCTTAAACGCTTTTACTGTTTCAATAAGATGAAATATGTTATTTTCTGTGTGTGGTTGCCACATATCTTTTTATTTTAACGGGATAAACTTGCTATAGACGTTTTTCTTCAACTGTCATTCTAGCTTTGTAGGCGGGGCTTATCTTCCTTATTTGGAAAACTAAGTCTCCAAGAAGCTTGTAATTTTCTTTCATTCAGAACGATCAAGCACCTGTACATCAGCTGTTCACTGTATGTAAGTTCAGTTTCTGCACGGAATAGACAATTTATTATGAATGTATAATATTTTTCTGTTTATAACGTTCAGATCAACAAAGGTATAACTTGTTTTACGAGGATTGTATTGGGTTTCTCCTCCACGGAGACATTTTCTGACTGACCATGCATGCCATGTCGGCATGTGTTCTATCATGCATGATGGCGATTTTTGGGATGTTACTTCTTGAATATTATTGACTACAGTACATTATTCCTACTGGCAGTGGCAAAAACTAGATTCCTATTTTAATTATTAAACTGGGTTATCGTTATTTCAGTCGGCCATGTTTTGAGGGGGGGGCGGTGTTCTTCGATATTTCCTGAATTTTAACTCGTTTTCCCAATCAACATTGTACATGTATGCATGTTAAGGTGAGCTAAAGATGGTGCACTACAGCCAATTGGGGTCTATCTATCACTATTAATAGCTAAGATAATCCCTGAGCCATATATTACAATATACAATATTTTATTTGCACAATCACATTTACAATTAATGGTTATGGTGAACATTGACAATACACAATAACAAATGATAATGGCACTGATTTAGGCCATAGTGGCAGTGGTTTATAGAATATACATGTATAAGTACAATAATGATAAAAAAAGAATTACACAGTTTTTCTTTTACATTTCCTGGCCTCTTAAATCAGCTAGGTGTCCTATTTAAAATATGTTCGGCTCTCTCGGTACTCCGGCTTCCTCCACCACTAAAACTGGTCGTGACTCGTCACGATATTATTGAACGAGACGTATTTACACTGTTGTCCGCCATTGCTTTTTATATAGTAGTGTTATATGTTATTTTGTCTCGTGTGCATCTGTGCAAAATTACATAAATTCATGATAAAATATTTATAACTGTACTTTCAGACTCTTAGTGTTTAAACAATGCTAGAATGGTAAACTTTTGACTGTTAATATTTACCCTCCTATTTTCTTGATCTTCACACTAGAGACATCAAAGTACTAATTTCCTTGGGAGTATATTAATTTCCATCATAAAGTATTAATTTTTAATACTTGTCGGCGGAGATTCATAGTGGTATGTAGGGATTTATACAAAATAGTGGAGATTGGACCTGCATTGAGATATTAAGACTTGCAGTGGCAAATTAGTACTGTGCAGTTCAATTTAATCGATAATCTTTATACATAATTATCGTGTGTATGTATCGAGTTTTTATGGATGGGTTACGTATATATATAGATGAACTTTATAGATATTGTTCAAATTGGAAACTTCAAGTTAATTCAGATAAATCAAAAATAATAGTTTTCAACTCTAATGGGAGGACATTCTTGAATGAATTCACTTATAACAATTGCATAGTTGAAACAGTTACCCAGTATTGTTACTTGGGTATCGTAATGAGATATAATGGTAGCTTTAATTTGGCTATAAACACCCTCATGGAAAAAGCGCGAAAAGCTTATTTCAAGATTTAAAAAATAGTAAGTTTCAATAATCCAGCTAGATTAATAGAAAAACTTTTTGATTGTTTAATTTCACCAATTCTTTTATACTGTAGTGAAATCTGGGGTCCCTTTTGTTCCCTAAAGGACTCTGACCCTTTCGAAAAGCTCCACCTGAAATTTATAACAGAAACTCTTGGAGTAAATTGCAAAGCCTGAAATGATGCTTGCAGAGCAGAACTAGCTCGACTTCCACTTAGAAATTTAATTCATGCCTCTAGTATAAATTTTCTAGATCATATACTTTCATCAGACAACACCTTAATATACCAAATATATAATGCTACAAAAACTTCAAACCCATGGATTAAGAAAACTAAATATTTACTCAATAGCCTTGGTTATTCATATATTTTTGACAATAATGTGAATTTTAAACATCAACTGATAAATATAAAGCAAAGAATAAAAGATCAAAATTTACAAAATCAAAATAGCAATATTTGTCAATCTTCTAAACTAAACTTCTTTAGAACTTTCTACAATATGGGACAAAGACCTTCATATGTTGATTGTTTAGTTAATATTTCGGAGAGGGCTGTAATTTCTAAAATTCGCACAAGTACCCATTTACTAATGATAGAAAGAGGAAGGCATACAAATTTTCCTACATCAGAATGATTTTGTACAGTTTGTAAATCTGGAAAAATTGAAAATGAAGAACATTTCCTAATTCATTGTCCAGGATATGAACTGCAAAGACAAATATTTGTAAACAAAATTAACAAAATAGTACCAAGATATATAAAACTGAGTACAGTTTCCAAAATAAAACTTCTTCTTAATAGTAATTCATCAGTAATTCTTAGAATGTCCTCTACATTCATTTCGAGTTGTTTCAAAAATAGAGACAGTCTGATGTGAAATACATTATATATTATTATGCATAATTTTTTTTAATATTGTCATATATATATATTTCATTTGATGTAAAATCATACATCACAAACTTGTAATACTGTTACATTGTATATGGGGCCTAATCATTTATTGTAAATGAATTTGTGCTAATAAAGTATTTAGTATACGCGATCTCGATTTGAGAAAAATTGGATGTTTGTTTCCATTTAGTTATGTATCGATAGCTATAGTGTATTCATCGTTGGCAGAAGTAAAAAACGAATACACAACAAATGAAAACGGAATACATATTTCGCCGAAGATCGAGTGTATTAATGAATATATTTATATGCAATCAAGTATATTCACGGCTGACAAAAAATAATAAACGTACTTTACACATTTCAACAAGATCGAGTTTAACTGTCGGTTTAATTTTCATGAATTAAATGATGAATGTTGAAATAATTAAATTCCTTCTGTCTTGATCAATGACCACGCAGATGTTATAATTATTACGCCATGTTTTCAACATGTAAGTCATGTTTGTGTACTGTGTGTACTGATGATGTGAGAGCTATATATAGCACACAGGTAACTTATATATTTTAGGTGTATATTAATATGTATTTTTTTCTTTTTCAAACATTTCAAGAAAAGGTATCAAAATATAAAATCGTTTGTTTTGCGTTATTTTATTATTTTTTTTTACTTTTCACAAGTTATTTTTTATTATTTTCCGATAAGTTTTTATTATTTACATTTGATTTTTAATTAAACTTTATTATTATTGCTGTATTTCCTCTAACAAAACTATTTCTGTTATAAGTTAACTTGTTTGTGTGCATGTGTGTTTGTTTATACATATATTTCATTCTTCAGTTTGCTTTTTATTGATTTTCATTCAAAAAGTGTGCGAACTGATAGTATAACCTGTGAAATGATACAAGAAAATTATCACAGTGGGGGTTCTGACATATTTATGGCCTTGTGTATAATTAACTTAAATGCATTACTCCTTGCACTAGAAAAAGGTCCCTATCCTGTTCTATCCTATCCTATTCTTCCCACCCCAAATGTTTTCAAATAATTTTCAATAGTTGAATTTGACTGCTGCTTACGCCAGAGAACTGTTCCAATGCTGCCGTCTTTCATAAAAAAAACAATCTAATGTCGGTAAGATTTTATTTCCATATTTTGTTTCGATTTTTGTCCAGAAAAATAAAAACCAAAAACGAGATTGAATATTGAAATAAATTCTGAAAAGTTGAATTTGATTCCTGCTTGTACTAGAAAACGGTCCCTATGATCCTGTCGTCGCCAAATTAGTCTGCCCATCCAACATTCTTCCCACCCGATATGTTTTCAAATTTTGAATACGTGTATTCAAATAGTTGACTTATTCTTATGCGAGAGAACTGTCCCAATATTGCTGTCTTTCATAAAAAAAAATCAAATGTCAGTTAGTAAGATTTTATTTCCGTATTTTGACTCGATTTTTGTCCAGAACAATAAAAACCAAAAACGTAATAAATTTTCTTAGGAATAAATATTTATAGAGGAACTTCTGTTCCGTCACAGCAAAACTATTTTGCCCCCCCCCCC
>MJUT01001563.1:0-39995 GCA_002080005.1 Gigantidas platifrons | reverse complement strand
GTGTTTACGTTGAAAACTAGCACTTCATTTCGTATTTTCTTATAAAAGACGTACAATACGGACATAGTAGCACTTAAAACTTGAAAGGCAATGTTTTTTTTCTATCTAGAACAGCAATTTGTATTTACAAAAAAGAACGTCTTTGGCCTGAACTTTTAGGATTTCTTGTAGTTACATTAACCAACCCCTACTGGTGGTCACGTGACTTTAATAAAGTTTATGTCGAATGGAGCAAAGCGTGACAACTCCATTTGAAATGTAATTTAAGTTTTTCTATGCGAAAGTCAAACGAATTCTAATGATTAGGGGATGAAATTAACTTTTTACCAGGTATTATAAAAACAACAATTTCAAAAGCCGAAAATATTGCAAGTTGCATTAACATACCTGCGCAGTTTTGGATCATCATCTTCCTGATCATGCTAAGCTAACGTGTTGTTCATCTCTCCTTGTGAATCATCAATAAATTTCTCATTTATAAAGGTCAAGGGTATGTATGAAAAATCGAACGTTTTTACTTTTGTTAAGTTAGCACATATATTTATAATTTCAATTAAAGGATCGTCGTGTGAAAATCCAAACCTGTTACCTGCCACATTTATATGTTCGATACAATGAGGATTCTCAAAAGAAAGAAGTGAATTCTCCACAAAATCAACAATGTTATTATCATGCAGATAAAGTTGGCTTACACAAATTGTTATATATATCGCATCATATTTCGATCAATTGTAATGGCATAAAATACTGATATCGAGTTTGACTTGGGCGTTTTCATGTGGCTCAAGTTAATTTTTGTCATAGTTTTGTTTCTAAACGGGTACAGCAATTCCAATCCCTTTACAAGAGAAATTTTTGTCCCGGACATGTCGAGAGAAGTTAAATACGGAAATGAACTGAAAAATCCGGTTTCATTTGTGAAAGATCAACACGGTCACAATTTGTTAATCCTATTTCTATTGTAGTATTTGGAAGATTTTCGAACGTTGACTTTTTCAGTTGTTTAATCGTCTAAAGTAGACTGCGGCCAATTTGAGATGTGTAAATCCTGTACGAAATACAGGAATAGGATGCAAGTCTATATAAAGACTTCGAAGCTGTGTCAGATACTGAAATTCCTTGTCTGGGTATATATACGGTGTTGGGTCGTAGTTATTGTTCACCCATGAGGCGTTTCTACTAATATCCAAAATTGCTATCCCTTTAATATCCTTAAGAATATTGACGCCATTTTCTGACGAAATATTTACATTGTTCTCCGATATATACAATTCCTTTAGATTTTCCAGACCTGAGAACCCATTTTGTTGTATTTCTTTTATTTTGTTTTTATTGAGGTTTAGAGTGACAAGATTACGATAATTTGCAAACGAATTATTAACTATTTCGTGAATGTTATTTTGGGACAAGTCTAAACCGACAATGTTAACATTGAGATTCTGCGGAACAAGTGTCAGTCTTAATCCTTTACAATTAGCTACTAGCCTGTCATGTTCATACTCGTATTTACATTCATTTTCTAACGCCACAGGAAGTAACATCGACAGTGACAAGATACATATTAAGTGTACCTCCGCCATCACAATCTACAAAATAAATCATCGGATTATATTGATTAAAATATAGGGGAAGTCATGGCAGTGATCGTATGGTAGTTGGCTTTACAACTACATATGCAATCAGTGCCTATCACCACTGATGTTGTGAGCTCGAATCTCGATCAGGGCGAGGTGTACAACATTATATGATAAAGTTGGTAGGTGACTTGCGACAGTTGGCTTTCTCCAGGTACTCCAGTTTCCCTCACCAATAAAACTGACCGCCACGATATAACAGAAATATTATTGAGAGTAGCATTAAACACAATCAAACAAATAAACATTAAAATCTAAGATCTAAAAACAATCCTTAGGGGTCTTGCCAGGGTCCAACATGAATGCATTCGGTGTCTATCGGGTGCGTTCAAATAGACATATGCTTATATTGTCTATTGAATTTTGTATAAGAGTCTCTGATTGGTCAAATGTTAATGCATTCAAGTTGACCCAATAAGGTTATCCCTAAATGAACGTGTTTATATCTCCCACGGGTGACTAGTAAACAGCCGATAGAAAATACGGAGCAAATGCGGAGATCAAATTTTAATTAGGTGTCGATGGTTTCTTCCGCTAAGTAGTCAGTCACTGACATGGTTTTATAAAATATTGACTTATTTGACCCAGCCACTTTTTATTGAAGAGCATGTGCTGTGTCAGGAACCTATATGTGTATTAGAGGTATCGATTTTACATCAGGTTTCTAAGATTACTTGGTTAGATTTTGGATTTTTATCATCTTACTGGGATACAATTCCCTTGTCTCTGTTTGGATATCAGTACACATAGATTTCTAGAGTTTAGTATTTTTTTGGTCACTTATGTCTTTTTCCAAGCTTGGTATATATTGTAGGGGTTGTATTATAGTAGCTTAATTCCTTCGAGTGACGTCAAGCCAATCAAAGTTGTGGCCGTTTTGAATATGCCAGTTCTTAACCAAAACTCCAGATATATAAAAGTAGAATTCTTTGCAAGTGGGATAATGGGTACTAATGAGGTTCCCATGACTCAACCCCACAGTGTCTCCCCATGTGGAGGATAGAGTAAGCCCTATCAATAGGGGAAGCATAACAGTGGACCATGGTGGGTAACGTGTTTTGATGCAAACTCCGGCCAGTTTTCGTTTCCGCTTCAGAAGATGGTTCTGCCTCTGGAGAGTAGTGTGCGGACCGGAGTTTGAACGGCAAGGGAGTTTGGTTTTGAGACTGCCACGATCTCAGCAGGAGCAATTTAGACGCTACAAATGACTACATTTGTCTTTCCTATCAACCTCTCAATACTTTGTTAATGTCAGTCAAAAGTCGTTGTTGCCCCGATTAGCCCATCTCTTCCCTGATTTTTATACTGGTTTCATTTATTATTGAACTTGTACTCCCCCCGAATATAGCTGAAATACTGCTAGCTGGATGTTAAACAATAATCAATCAATCATATAATATTTCTACATGAACTCGCTTAATAACATAATTATATCTGCACTCTAACACGTTATATCCTGATTCCGAGCCAACCAGTCATTGCTCTTACTCCATAACGACGCATTCTTAGTGGAGAAGCAGCAAATGCCAATTTTATAGTGTGTTGTTTGACCAAACCACAATCATACGTAGATGCATATATGGTAGAAATTCTTCTTAAATTGTTTGCCGGAAGCTAAGCCGCACAAAGATACAGTCCACAAACATCCAATATGGAAGACATACTAAGTAAAATCTAATCATGCAAAACTAATTAAAACTTTAACTTTTATCCATGAAAATAATTGAAATATAGAAAATTGTTTACAATATAACTTCATCAAACTTACATGTAACTGACATGTGAAAAGTAGTTCTATTCATCCGCCACCTACTTATGAAGTTATTTGCAGGTTAGAGCGAGAATGACCGAGTGGCTACTATTGGACCCACCCGGTGCTCGAAACAACGATCTACCTCGCTCGGTATGAGCACGCTAACAAGTACATCACTGATACAGTTAGTTGGATATGAACTTTTGCATATGGTGTTTCTTACTTTCTATATTTACTCCATAAGTGGCGGAATAAATTATTGATTTACTATTAAGCGTTGCATGACCCAATGTTCCAACTAGATTTATGACGGGAACTCCCAATCGTTAACAAACAATAGAATATGTAGTTAAAAGAAAATGAAAGCATTTAAAGTTGGTATATGAACGGATTTTGTGTTTGTCACGTGTATATATGTGAATTTAATACCGAGTAGATACATTGTGAGAATCTTTTTATGTGGAAATCGTAGCCGACATTACAACACGGAACACAGAACGTAAATACATATAATAGGACAACACAAAAAACTAAAAGTATGAGTAACACGGACTCGCCAAACCACCCCCCCCCCCAAAAACGGAGTTGAATTCATGTGCTCGTGCAGGGTAAGCAGTTACTGCTTCTTATAAGACACCTGCCGTGTTACTCATATATTACTGTGCATGATCTGGTCCATGAGGTCCAGTATTAAATAATGTGGAATAGTTAAACCAGTTAGTGAGTGGGTGATTGTAGTTTAACGCCAAAATCAGCAATTTTTCTACTATATCATGGCGAGAACAAGTTAATTTTCAATGAGAAGATGATGAGGTACCCTTTATTCTAGATCAACACGGATATGTGTAGTGCTAGCTCACTGAAACAACCGTCCGCGGACAGACATGTCGCTCCACTCGGACACATTATTCTGATTTCGAGCCAACCAGTCTGCTCTTACTCCTTTTTTTTTGCTTAGCGGAGAAGCAACAAATACCAATTTTACAGTCGTTGGTTTGACCCGAACGGGATTCGAACTCACAATCTACCACACTCGAGGCAAGCACACCCTATTACAATATGTGCATATACATATTTACGTATTATATACTTTATAGAAATTAGAAATTAAAGAAATACTTTACCATCCTACAACACAGGGAAGCTATTCGCTCCAATGAACATTTCTGTATTGCAGAATAAAGTAACGAAACGTTGTTTTAAAAGAAAATCTACTACATTTTCAAAAAGATTTACAAAATTTGTATAAAAATCACCCGGATGACAATAAACAGGGAAATATTTAAATTAAACAATACTTTGTTAGTGATTTTATTCAGTTATTAATAACTGTGGAAAAAATAAAAAACGTAGTTATCAAATTTAGGAATAACCTTCATCAGGTACAAATGTACGGTAAAAATCGACAGATTGGAAAGGCAAATATTTTAAAGTGTTTGAGAGCAATAAAACCAGAGGGCCTAAACAGGATGGCCAGAATGACCTAAGGTCACCTATAACTGAGGTAGGAGAACCTGAGTTTTGATAGTAATTATATATTTAAGAATTGTAAATTTCAATAATAAATATATCTAATAAAACATGTCAGTGGCGAAACACTGACTTCTGGGCGGATGATATCCTCGGGGACTAATGGTCCACTAGCAGAGATATCGACCCAGTGATAGTAACACTGATTTCTGGGCGGATGATATCCTCGGGCACTAGAAGGGGTATCGACCCAGTGATAGTAATAAAAATGTAGATATTAAATTTAGTGCGCATGACGCGTTTCTGGTTATAATCGGTAGATTATTTGATATCTTAAAACCTGTTGGCAAAATCAGTCGGGTACGTTGATTGAGAAGAACGCATAGCGCGTGCCCTACGAAAACCTTGACCATACTAAATGTAAAGGGGTTAATCAGAAACCGTAAATCGACAGACAACACAGTGGCCAAATATAAAAAGTACAAAAGGAGAAATAATGATATAAACAGAAATCTATATATTGAGCAACACGAAATCCACAAATACAAAAGTTACAAGTTTTAAGCTATGAAATAACAGACAAACATTGAAAAGACACGGAAACTATGATTGATTGGTGGTATTGTGTTTAACGTCCAGTGAGCAGTGTTTTAGTTCTATTCAGTACAATAACAATATCAACAATATATAAAAACTAGGACGGAGGGATGGACAAACAAACACAACAACATTTTACTGTGACTGGAAAAGTAGGGATACAAACTAACACAATGACATTTTACTGTGACTGGAAAAGTAGGGAGACAAACCAACATAACGACATTTTACTGAGAATGGAAAATTAGGGGGACAAACCAACATAACGACATTTTACTGAGACTGGAAAAGTAGGGAGACAAACCAACATAACGACATTTTACTGAGACTGGAAAAGTAGGGAGACAAACAAACACAACGACATTTTACTGAGACTGGAAAAGTAGGGAGACAACCCAACACAACGACATTTTACTGAGACTGGAAAGGTAGGGAGACAAACCAACACAATGACATTTTACTGTGACTGGGAAAGTATGGGATTTTGTTAGGGACAACACATTAATGCTTTTGTAGCAGCTACGATGCACCTTCTCTTTCTCGAAATCTGTAAAAGAGGTCTTTGACGTGTAGGGAACCTGGCTCTCTCCAAACACGTTAATCACTTTGGTCCACGGGCATGCTTTCCGTATTATAACCTGATGGACCCCCTCCTCCCATTCCAAAGCCCCCTTAACCATTATCCGCTACCGGGGACGAACTGATCAGCTCTGTTGGTTTGAGCCCTGTAAATCTTCACCAGTACACACAGAAAAAATAAAACAGCATTTTACAAATTTGCTTTGATCGAGGATACCCTAGCTTTTGTGGTTTATATTCATGTACATATGTGTACTAAAATTGAGAATCCTACCAGTTTTCACTTGCATCTTAATTTTAGCGTCTGTTTAAAAACAATTTCTTTGCATTAAATTACATTACTATACTATATTTTGGTTTTAGTTTAATAATATTTTATTGTACATAAACAATAGGATTAGACAGCAAGTTATGCCAAACTTATATCAAGTCCTCTCCTTACAAAATATACACATGAATTAATGACAGCAAGATAAAACACTAAACAATAGATATTTAGAAGTTTTACACTGATAAGAAGAAAGTAAGAAGTACATGTGAAAAATTGCTGACTTAGTCGTAAAATCGTTTAGATTGGTTTATAAAAGTTTGAACTTTCCCAAACATTTTAGACTTGGGTCCTTACAATTAGTTTAACTCCGAGACGTTTAATTGAAGTGACTTTACCAAGCCAGGGATTATAGTGTTTAACGCCACTAAACAGGATTGTCAATTTTTAGGATTTATTTTTAGTTGAAATATATAGGAAAATCAACGTCAATTTGTATTTGTTATGTTTAAATTATGTGCAAATAAAACCCACCCATGTAAACATAATGAGCAAATAAACCATCAACATATGAACAATTCTGAAAAAATAGAACAGCATTTTACAAATTTGCTTTGATCGACGATGCCCTAGCTTTTGTGGTTTATATTCATGTACTAAAATTGAGAATCCTATCATTTTTCACTCGTATCTTCAATTAGCGCCTGATTAAAAACTTTTTCTTTGCATTAAATTGCATTACTATACTATATATTGGTTTTAGTTTAATAATATTTTATTGTACATAAACAATAGGATTGGACAGCAAGTTATACCACACTTACATGAAGTCCTCACCTTACAAAATATACACATGAATTAATGACAGCAAGATAAAACACTAACAATAGATATTTACAATTTTTACACTGATAAGAAGAAAGTAAGAAGTACAGATGAAAAATTGCTGACTTAGCCCTAAAATCATTTAGAATGGTTTATAAAAGTTTGAACTCTTCCAAACATTTTAGACTTGGGTCCATATAATTAGTTTAACTCCTCAACGTTTAATTGAAGTGACTGTGCCAAGCCAGGGGTTATAGTATTTAACGCCACTGTCAACAATAATTCAGTGCCTGTCAATTTTGTTGGTGGAGGAAACCTGAGAAAACCACCGACCTGTCGCCAGCCATGAACAAACGTAATGTTCTATTAAGTAAACCTCGCTGTAGTGGAATTACGCGAACTCATAAAAGGTAGGATACGAAATTGACCCGAGATTGTAGGTATTACTCTATTTTTTCCAACTGGTTAGGTGTGGCTTAACACGGGTTGACTGATTAGAGGAAAGTCCATGTATTTAGGAGGGTCAGGTTACCTGATCAATTTCATTTATACAGCTATATTCAATCGTGCGTGAATGATCCAATCTGTGTATTTAAATGACACCCTTGTGCGTTCTATTCCTTTTGTATGAATTGATTTCGGTGACACTGCTGAATACAATTCAATAATGTCCATAACGGGAACTGCCCTGTACATACACAAAATAAAATCTAATGCTCTCATGTAAATTTAAAGGTCAACTCCGCCCGACCAGTTAAATAAAATAGAGTAATAGAAACTAACATTCCTGTCTTAACGTTTATTGATATATTCAAAGTAGGAGCAAAACCTTAGCTTCCCTGAATGGAACAATACTCACCTTTGGATTCCACTTTGCATTAAATTGTTGCTTTAGATTATTAATATCTCCATAAATGGTACATTCATGATATTCATAATATTTCTTTTACAAAAATGTAAATATATTATTATTACCATCTATAACTTTTAAAATTGATAAATAATTTAAAGAATTAATAATAATATTATGTACTGCTATCAATGAAAGAAAAAGGCTAAACCATTGAAAATTACCATTTTTGAATTAATAAAAAATGGAGGGGAGCCACTCCCAGCTAATATTAACTTGTTTGACATTATGATAAAGGTTAGTGTTATTGTGTTTAACGCCACTTTCAACAATATTTAAGTCATATCGAGGTGGTCAGTTTTATTGGAGGGGGAAACTGGAGTACTCAGAGAAAAACACCAACCTGCCCTAAGTCACTGATAAACTTTACCACATGATGAGGTTATTTTTTGTCATGGGTTCGAAACAAACTTGAACAGTTTTTCAAGCGTGAAGACAAAACTTCAAGGCTTGAGCGTTACAGACTGGATCAGCGACAACTGAGTCTGAAAATGATGGGCTGCTGAATACTTATCTAACAACATCTCTCGAACCAAGCTCTGTATCTACAAGTTCTATTAGAGATAGGAAAGATAAATCAGTTTGTTTTGTTCTCAAGGCACCGCCTTTGTACCTGAAGTTACCTCACGTGTTGTTGCTTAGGATAAAGTTGAGTATGGCGGTGCCAAGTTTTAAAAACACCCCCATTTAAATATTCCATCGGCATGAAAATCATACCCATTTAAAGTAAGAAAATACCCATTCACATAGGGGCCGTCGTGTGGTGGTTGGACTTAACACTACCTATGCCATCGATGCCTATATTGGTGCAGGAAACAGGAGTACGCGGAGAAAACCACCGACCTGGCGCAAGTCACTGACAAACTTTATCACTTAATGTTGTACACCTCGCACTGACCGACATTCGATGTCACTACATCAGTGGTGATAGGCACTGAGTGCATATATAGTTGTAAATCAAACTACCATACATTCATGACCTCGTAGTCATCTGGGTAATTAAGAAAATGGGAAGAAAATCACATCCATGTGGATCAAAGTTGTATTTTAGGTCACACCGTGTGCAATTCTGATACTCCTTTAATAGGTAACTAAATGTATGCTTGTCTTTGGATAAACAAGATAACAAAAGCGATTTAAATTACTATATTATGAAAACATTATCTATGGTACAAGGGTTTTAATTTTTCATTATTATTTTCAGTTCATAATGTACAATTAAGAAAAGAGAATGTTTTATCAAGTCAATACATATTTACAGACGAGTAGCAAACAAATAATGATCATTATTTGACTAACATTGATTGTTTGTTTGTTTGATGGTTTTTAACGCCACTTTCAACAATATTTCAGTTATATCGTGGTGGTCTAGCATTGATTATGGCAAATCGTCCATAACGAAAAGCCACTTTCCTGATGGTGAAAAATATTCAAAAATTTAAAAATACTCTCGTTTTCAGATTAGCTAACACCGTTTCACGTTCTTTTTCTTCCAAAGGCCAATTTACTAAGCACACGTCGCTCCAGATAGATCTTAGTTCAGTAGGAATATCGTCAATGTTCACGTCATGTGTGATTACTATAATTTGTTGTAAAGTATGCGCCATTTTGGCCGTTTTTGCCTGGTCAATTTCATATTCCACAAATGATTTCGACATGAAATCTGATGTTACAACAAATATGATATGCCTACTGTTATTGATAGCGTTCGATATTAAATCGTAGTTTGATTGTCCCGCATGACTAGCAAAGTCCCTATCTTCTAAGCAAATTTTGAGATTCCATTTGTTCTCTAATGTCGTTAATAAAACTCCCGTAACCCATGGATACCCACTGTATCCATATGAAACGTACACGTCATAAGTGTATGTCAAATTCATACTGTTTTCAATATATTTTCGGAACGCCCTGTAGAGGAACATTATAATTCTCCACCGGAAATTGAATATGACCGTCACTGGTATAAAAATAACGAAGAATGATATTATTAAAATTATTCCTATTCTTAGCCATATAATAGCATCACAGTGTGCGAATAGGTCATGGAATTGTTCTAAAATAATACTTGTGGCAATGATAGAGCCATTTATAAGCCTACAGGAGTAATTTCCGTGTTTGTCCAAGCTGACATTAGTTGTACCAAGCCATAAAATGAAGTCCTTGTTTTCACAAGAACAATATAATTCGTTTATGTCAATGCTTAAATTAAATACTCCGTGCTTCGTTTGCTGTTGATCAAACCATGTCGTAAGCATATTATCGATCGTATAAAGCCTGTTAACTGTCATATTTAGTGATTTAAGTTCCGGAAGTTGTGTCACTCCTTCCGGTATCTGCGGGAAGCTGTTTTCCGATAAGCTTAGATTCACTAGACGTTGAAGGTTTTTGAAGTAATCAAAAGGAATCGTCCGCATACCATTATTTGACAAGTCTAAATTTTCCACTTTTGGTGCAAACTTCAGAATATTTTTTCCTCTCATCATAGCTTGGTATAGGAATACGTTTCTCATAATGAGAGTCTTAACGTTCCGAAGTAGTTGAAATTCAATTCTGTCATAGTACTGTTTGCATGGGATGCCTGAAATATCGAGGTATTCCAAATAGTCAGTGTTTTTGAAAAGAAAGTTCGGAAAGCAGCCAAACTGAAAATAGGACATGTCGATTTTTCTGAGATTTTCTCCGTTTATTAGAGTTATACTCTTTACATCAACCTCCCCCATAACATGTGAGATCCGAATGTATTCAATGGTTTTCGGAAGAAATATCGTAGAGCTTACATTGGGAAGATGTTCACAAGACGTTGGATTATGATCTTCCTCATTTATAAAGGTCCAGGGTATGTATGAAAAATCGAACGTTTTTATTTTTGTGAAGTTAATAAATAGAGTTATAATTCCAAATAAAGGAGTATCGTGTGAAAATCCAAATCTGTTACCTTCCAAATTTAAATGTTCGATACAATGAGGATTGTCAAAAGAAAAAAGTGAATTCTCCACAAAATCAACAATGTTATTATAATGCAGATAAAGTTCACTTACACAAATTGTTTTTAGATATCGCATCATATTTGAATCAATTGTAATGGCATACAATACTGATATCGAGTTTGACCTGGGATTTTTCATGTGGCTCAAGTCAAGTTTTGTCATATTTTTGTATCTAAATGGGTACAACAATTCCAATCCCTTTACAAGAGAAATTTCTGTTGCGGACATGTCGAGAGAAGTCAAATTCGGAAATGAACTGAACAATCCGGTTTCAATTTGTGAAAGATCAACATGGTAACAATGTGCTAATTCTATTTCTATTGTAGTATTTGGAAGATTTTCGAACGTTGAGTTTTTCAGTTGTCTAATAAAACATCGTCTAAAGTATATTGCGACCAATTTGAGATGTCTAAACCCTGTACGAAATACAGGAAAAACATTCAAGTCTATGTAAAGACTTCGAAGCTGTGACAGATACTGAAATTCCTTGTCTGGGTATATATACGGTGCTGTGTCGTACTTACTGTTGCTACTGATATCCAAAATTTCTATCCCTTTAATATCCTTAAGAATATTGACGCCATTTTCTGACGAAATATCTACATTGTTCTCCGATATATATAATTCCTTTAGATTTTCCAGACCTGAGAACCCATTCTGTTGTATTTTTTTTATTTTGTTATCATTGAGGTTTAGCGTGACCAGATTGCAATACTTTGCAAACGAATCATTAACTATTTCGTGAATGTTATTTTGGGACAAGTCTAAACCGACAATGTTAACACTGAGATTCTGCGGAACAAGTGTCAAGTTTAATCCTTTACAATTAGCTACTGGCCTGTCATGTTCATACTCGTATTTACATTCATATTCTAACGCCACAGGAAGTAACATCGGCAGTGACAAGATACATATTAAGTGTACCTCCGCCATCACAATCTACAAAATAAATCATCGGATTTATATTAATTAAAATTTAGGGGAAGTAATGGCAGTGATCGTATGGCATTTGGCTTTACAACTACCTATGCAATCAGTGCCTATCACCACTGATGTTGTGAGCTCGAATCTCGATCAGTGTGAGATGTACAACATTATATGATAAAGTTGGTTGGTGACTTGCGACAGTTGGCTTTATACGGGTACTCCGGTTTCCTTCACCAATTAAACTGACCGGTACGATATAACAGAAATATTATTGAGATTGGCGTTAACCATAATCCAACAAACAAACAAACATTAAAATCTAAGATCTAAAGACAATACATAGGGGACTTGCCAGGGTCCAACATGAATACATTCGGTGTCTATCGGGTGCGTTCAAAAACGCATATGTGTGTGTTGTCCATTGAATTTTGTATAAGAGTCTCTGATTGGTCAAATATTAATGCATTCAAGTTGACCCCATAAGGCTATCCCTAAATGAACGTTTTTTTCTTATCTCCCACGGGTGACTAGTAAACAACCGATAGAACATACGGAGCAAATGCGGAGATCAAATTTTAATTAGGTGTCGATGGTTTCATCCGCTAAGTAGTCAGTCACTGACATGGTTTTATAAAATATTGACTTATTTGACCCAGACACTTTTTATTGAAGGTCATGTGCTGTGTCAGTAACGTGAGCGTCATCTATATTGTGTATTAGAGGTATCGATTTTACATCAGGTTTCTATGATTATCTGGTTAGATTTTGGATTGTTATCATCTTATTGGGATATAATTCCCTTGTCTCTGTATGGATATCATTGCACATTATATTTCTAGAGCTTAGTATGATTTTTTGGTCACTTATGTCTTTTTGCAAGCTTGGTATATATTGTAGGCTTTGTATTATAGTAGCCTAATTCCTTCGAGTGACGTCAAGCCAATCCAAGTTGTGGTTTTGATTATGCTAGTTTTTACCAAAACACCAGATATATAAAAGTAGAACTATTTGCAAGTGGGATAATGGGTACTGGTGAGGTTCCCATGACTCAACCCCACAGTGTCCCCCCCATGTGGATGATAGATTAAGCCCTATCAATAGGGGAAGCATAACAGTGGACCATGGTGGGTAACGTGTTTTGAGAGAAATTCCGAAAAGTTTTCGTATCTGCTTCCGAACATGGTTCTCCCTCTGGAGAGTAGTGTGCGGACCGGAGCTGGAACGGCAAGGGAGTTCGGTTTTGAGACCGTCACGATCTCAGCAGGCGCAATTTAGACGCTACAAATGACTACATTTGTCATTACTATCCAACACTCCTACTTTTTAAATGTCAGTCCAAATTCGTTGTTGCCCCGATTAGATCATCCCTACCCTGATTTCTATATTGGTTTTATATAATATTGAACTTGTGCTCCCCCCGAATATAGCTGAAATACTGCTAGCTGGATGTAAAACAATAAGCAATCAATCAATCATATAATATTTCTACATGAACTCGCTTAATAACATACAACTTTAGTTGAGAAAAGTCATTAGATAGTACAAATAGGTAAACTTGATATGTGTGTGTTGTATATGTTCTAATAGAGTCGGTAATAACATTGTAAAGCGATATAAAATTATGACGATTATCTCAAGCAAAATATGGTAACAAAAGTTTTAATATTTTAAAATGGTAACCAGAAACCGTACACCGAAGAAGACGATAAAATGGTTAAAAGAAAAAATGATGACCAGCAAAATCCTACACAGAAATCTAAAGATTGACCAACACGAAATCCACAAAAAACAAAATCCAGGGTGTACTCAGGGTAAACACTCTTTATACAACATAGAAGTATGCTTAACATTACCCTACGTACACTGACTGAGCACTGCACACATATAAGTAGAGTTTGAAGATACCAAAGGGGTAATCAGAATTAGTATATCTAAGAAGAACAGACAACACAATGGCCAAAGAAAATGTACAAAATTACAAACATCGATCTACAAAACATACATATAAAGCTAAGGATCGAATAACACGAACCCCACTAAAAACCGGGGGTGAACTCAGACGTTCCGGAAGTGTAAGCAGTTCATGTTCTACTGGTAGCACCCGTCCTTTTAATCTAGTTAATAATAAGTCGTGGATAAATAATTTGCAGATAAAAGAACCTTCATTTTGACGTTTTCTATTTTAACAAAACTAGATCTACAAAACAAAAGCGAGCAACAATGAATAATTCTGGGAGAAAATCTATAGTTTGACATTTTGTTTGGATATGAGTGATTGGGTGATTGTTGTTTAACAACTAGTGAGCAATTTTTCAGCTATATCCTAACGACAGTTAATAATGTTATAGACCAACACGCTTAGCTGGATGTTCATTATGCAAGCTAACTGAAACAACAGTCCGCGGTAATTATGACTGTACTCTAATACGTTATATCCTGATTCCGAGCCAACCAGTCTTTGCTCTTACTCCTTAATGATGCATGCTTAGTAGGGAAGCAGAAAATACCACTTTGATAGTGTTTTGTTTGACACAACCGGTGCTCGAAACAACGATCTACCGCGCTTGGCATGAGCACGCTAACAAGTACACCACCGACGCAGTTAACTGGATATGAACTTTTGCATTGGATGCTACTATATTTACTCCATAAGTGGGGAAGAAAGTTGTTGATTTACTATTAAGCGTTGCATGAGCCAATATTCAAGCTAGATTTATGACGGGAACTCCCAATCATTAACAAACAATAAAATATGTAGTAAAAAGAAAATGAAAGCATTTAAAGTTGGTATATGAACGGATGTTGTGTTTGTCACGTGTATATGTATGTGAATTTAATACCGAGTAGATCAATTGTGAAAATCGTAGCTGACATTACAACACGGAGCTGAGAACGAAAATACACATAATAGGACAACACACAAAACTAAGAAGATGAGCAACACGGACCCACCAAACAAAACCAGGGTGGATTCACGTGCTCTCGAAGGGTAAGTAATTTCTGCTTCTTATAAGACCCCTGCTGTGTTACTCAACTATTACTGCGCATGATCTGTTCCATGAGGTAAAGTATTTAATACCTATCACCATATGAATGAGTGAGTGATTGTTGTTTAACGCCAACTCGGCAATATTTCAACTATATCATGGCGAGAACAAGTTAATTTTCAATGAGATGATGATGAGATACACTTTATTCTAGACCAACACGCTTAGTTGGATTTTCATAGTGCTAGCTCACTGAAACAACAGTCCGCGGACAGACATGTCGCTCCACTCGGACACATTATTCTGATTTCGAGCCAACCAGTAGGCTTTTACTTTTTTTTTTTAGCGGGGAAACAACAAATACCAATTTTATAGTCGTTGGTTTGATCCGACCGGGACTCGAACTCACGATCTACCACACTCGAGGCGAGCACCCCCTATCACAAGATGTATATATACATATTTACGTATTATATACTTTATAGAAATTAAAAATGAAAGAAATACTTTGCTATCGCTACAGCACAGGGAAAATATTCTCTCGAATGAAAATTTTTGTTTTGAAGAATAAGGTAAAGAAACCTTATTTTAAAGGAAAATCGACTAAATTTAAATAAAGATGTCAAAATTTGCATAAAAATCACCCGGATGACAATAAACAGGGAAATATTTAATCTAAGCAATACTTTGTTAGTGATTTTATTCAGTTATTAATAACTGTGGAAAAAATAAAAAAGCGTAGTTATCAAATTTAGGAATAACCTTCATCAGGTATGGTAAAAATGAAAAGATTGGAAAGGCAAATATTTTAAAGTGTTTGAGAACAATAAAACCAAAGGCCCTAAACAGGATAGTCAGAATGACCTAAGGTCACCTATAACTGAGGAAGGAGAACCTGGGTTTTGTAAACAGGATAGCCAAAATGGATTAAGGTCACCTATAACTGAGGAAGGAGAACCTGAGTTTTGTAAACAGGATAACCAAAATGGATTAAGGTCACCTATAACTGAGGGAGGAGAACATGAGTTTTGTAAACAGGATAGCCAAAATGGATTAAGGTCACCTATAACTGAGGAAGGAGAACCTGAGTTTTGCAAACAGGATAGCCAAAATGGATTAAGGTCACCTATAACTGGGGGAGGAGAACCTGAGTTTTGTAAACAGGATAGCCAAATGGATTATGGTCACCTATAACTGAGGAAGGAGAACCTGAGTTTTTATAGTAATTACATTATTTAAGAACTGTAAATTTCAATAACAAGTATATCTAATAAAACATATCAGTGCCGAAACACTGACTTCTGGGCGGATGATATCCTTGGGGACTAATGGTCCACCAGCAGAGGTATCGACCCAGTGATAGTAATACACCATATCAGTGTCAAAGCACTGACTTCTGGGTGGATGATATCCTTGGGGACTAATGGTCCACTAGCAGAGGTATCGACCCAGTGATAGTAATAAAAAAGTAGATGTTAAATTTAGTGCGCCCGACGAGTTTCTGGTGATAATCGGTAGATTTGTTGATATATTCAAACTGGTTTGTAAAATCAGCCGTCTATGTTGATTGTGAAGAACGCATAGGGCATGCCCCTTCGAAAAGCTTGTTAATACCAAATTTAAAGGGATGATCAGAAACCGCTAATGTAATGTTTGACATCTTAGCTGGATATGAACTTTTCTACAGGATGTTCCTATATTTACTTATTACGTGCCGGATTTAATAGTTGATTTATTGCTGAACAATATTTCGTACTTTACCATTAATACAACACATGGAAGTTTTTCGCTCCAATGAACAATTTTGTATTGAAGAATGAAGTAAAGAAATGTAAGTTTAAAGGAAAATCTGCTAAATGTACCCAAAGATGTACAACATTTGCATAAAAATCACTCGGATGACAATAAACAGGGAAATATTTAAGTTAAACAATATGTTATTACTGATTTATAATTAAAATCGGTAGATGTTTTGATATATTAAAACCGGTTTGTAAAATAATCCCAATTCGTTTATTAAGAAGAACACATTGTGCATGCCCCTACGAAAAGCTTGACGATGCCAAATTTAAATGGATGACCAGAAACCGTAAATCGACAGACAACACAATGGCCAAATAGAAATAGTACAAAAGGAGAAATAATGATCTAAACATAAATCTAAATATTATTACAGTTACAGTAACAAGAATCTATCAGATTACATCTAAAAAGGTCACTTTGTAAGCTATTACAATTTTGCCTTAAACGAGTATGTAGAATGCTTGCCAGACGTGAACCAAACGAAAATATATTTAGGAGGCTTTACTGGATTGTTGTAGTAAGTCTTTGATTTAGATTTGAGTATGGAATTACTAGGTGAATCTCTGATGTATTGGGGTAAATTATCCAAGAGATGAATATTGGCTGACAAAATGAATTGCTAAGGTCGCTCGAGCAATGTTCCAGTCCGATTTATGACGGAAACTTTCGATCGTTAACAATTAAACAATATTCTATGTAGTTAATAAAATGGCTCCTAACTGAATTTAGTACTGTTTGACTACTATTTTACCTATTTTTTTTCCAGTATTGTTATAAAAGCTGCTTTAGTGACAACCGGAACCTTTGAACCGTAATGGAAGCGAGAGGTTGGCGTCGTAAAATCTGATTCAATCCACCATTTCTTATGAAATGCCTGTACCAAGTCAGGGCCATTGCGGTTTCCCAGTTTCCCGGTTGTTGACTGATTTTGTCTGTTTATTGATTGATGAGTTTTTAATTTCCCTTTGGAAGATTGCTCTGTGTTCGGTAATTTTGTTATTACCCTTATATATAGGTATGTGAAAAAAATATGTGAATTTAATATCGGGTAGATGAATTATGAAAACAAAGTTTTAATAAGTGATGTCAATAGTTTTATAAATTTCAAAAAAGCAAACAACTATCTTCCACCGGACACAATTGAACATAAAGAGAAGCACGACATCCAGCAAGATGGTGTAGGGTTAATCTGACTTTCATCAATTAGTCAGTTATATCACAACTACCATATACTTATTTCGGTTTACATATAACGTTTAAAGTCCAAAATCTGGCTCAAACCGAGGCCGTGGGTATAGATAGCTGTAGGTGGACCAAACATTCAGATTGTTCATTATTTTGACCACGGTTATCTCGAGGAGGAAAAAATCAATGATACATAGTTTCACAGTTACCTTTGGAGCAAAATATTTGACAGGCATGGTTACTAGTGTTCCCCCTATGAAACTTTCAGTCTTGTTAAAAATAATATTCTTCATCGGTCTAAAATCTACAAATATCACTTCGAAAATTCAAATTTCTAAGGTATGTGACCTTTAGGTCACGTTGGTCATGTGACATACAGTTTCAAAATTATGCTGTTTATATCAACGTGGATTTTTGATGATAAGCTCCGCCCACAAATTTTGTCGGTAAGTGCCTACCGCAAATACCCTTTTTTAAGACAGACACCCAACAAATGTGGCGGGGTTAGAACAGATAATGGGTTCCACCCCACACCTTTCTTGATAATTGGATCTCCAAAGCTAATATGAATATAAACAAGCGATAACAATTCGTAAGTTACTGATGAATTTTATTACTTTATATATTAAAATATATATATATATCCAACAATATACAAACATTACATGTGCAGATATCATTCAGATACAAGTCTTAAGCTATGCAATAACAGTCAAAACATTGAAAAGACACGAAAACTATGATTGATTGATGGAATTGTGTTTAACGTCCAGTGAGCAGTGTTTCAGTTCTATTCAGTACAATAACAATATCAACAATATATAAAAACTAGGAGGGAGGGATGGACAAACAAACACAACGACATTTTACTGTGACTGGAAAAGCAGGTAGGTTTCTTAGGGACAACAAATTAATGCCTTTGTAGCAGCTACGAGGCGCCCTCTCTTTCTCGAAATATGTAAAAGAGGTCTTTAACGTATAGGAAACCTGCCTCTCTCCAAACACGTTAATCACTTTGGTCCACGGACAGGCTTTCCGTATTATAACCTGATGGACCCCCTCCCCTCATTCTAATGCCCCCACCCTTATCTGTCAACGGGAACGAACTGATCAGCTCTGTTGGTTTGAGCCCTGTAAATCTTCACCAGTACACACGGAAAAAAATAAAATAACATTTTACCAATATGCTTTGATCGACGATATTGAGAATCCTATCATTTTTCACTTTCATCTTAATTTAGCGTCTGTTTAAAAACTTTTTCTTTGCATTATATTGCACTACTGTACTAGGTTTGGGTTTTTGTTTAATATTATTTTATTGTACATAAACAATAAGATTGGACAGCAAGTTATACCAAACTTACATCAAGTCCTCTCCTTACAAAATATACACATGAATTAATTACAACAAGGCAAAACACTAACGATAGATATTTACATTTTTCACACTGATAAGAAGAAAGTAAGAAGTACAGGTGAACAAAATGCTGACTTAGTCCTAAAATCGTTTTGAATGGAATATAATAGTTCCAACTTTCCCAAACATTTTAGACTTGGGTCTCTACAATTAGTTTAACCCCGCAACGTTTAATTGAAGTGACTGTGCCAAGCCAGGGGTTATAGTGCTTATCGCCACTGCCAACAATAATTCAGTAGCGGTCAATTTTGTTGGTGGAGGAAACCGGAGTACCCGGAGAAAACCACCGACCTGTCGCAAGCCACTGACAAACGTAATGTTCTATTAAGTAAACCTCACCGTAGTGGGCTACCGCGAACTCACAACGTTAGTGACAGGTAGTTGTAAATCCACCTACCATACGATCACGATCACGGCGGACCGATATTACTTTAAAACCAATGGAATCAGCCTCAATGTGGTCCACATGGTCAATCATAATACCAATAATGGAATGTACATATAAATATTTACAATATTTCTCCATTAAACCAATTAAATATTAAAGAAATACCTTACCATAGCTACAACACAGGGAAGTCTTTCGCACCGATGAACAATTTTATATTGAAGTTTAAAGTAAAGAAATGTTTTATTAAAGGCAATTTAAATTTAAAATGTGTATGAATATCACCCGGATGACAATAAACAGGAAGATATTGAATTTAAACCCTAATTTATTGGTGATTTTATTCAGCTATAACTATTATAATAAATGTCATCAATACAAAATGTAGTAGGTTTTTTATCAAAAGAAAAAAAAATATAAAAGGTAGCTTTTTTTTAAATTAAAACAAATATGATATGCCTACTGTTATTGATAGCGTTCGATATTAAATCGTAGTTTGATTGTCCGGCTTGACTAGCAAAGTCCCTATCTTCTAAAAAAATTTTGAGATTCCATGTTTTCTCTAATGTCGTTAATAAAACTCCCGTAACCCATGGATACCCACTGTATCCATATGAAACGTACACGTCATAAGTGTATGTCAAATTCATACTGTTGTCAATAGATTTTCGGAACGCCCTGTAGATGAACATTATAATTCTCCACCGGAAATTGAATATGACCGTCACTGGTATAAAAATAACGAAGAATGATATTATTAAAATTATTCCTATTCTTAGCCATATAATAGCATCACAGGAGTAATTTCCGTTTTTGTCCAAGCTGACATTAGTTGTACCAAGCCATAAAATGAAGTCCCTGTTTTCGCAAGAACAATATAATTCGTTTATGTCGATGCTTAAATTAAATACTCCGTGCTTCCTTTGCTGTTGATCAAACCATGTCGTAAGCATATTATCGATCGTATAAAGCCTGTTAACTGTCATATTTAGTGATTTAAGTTCCGGAAGTTGTGTCACTCCTTCCGGTATCTGCGGGAAACTGTTTTCCGATAAATTTAGATTCACTAGACGTTGAAGATTTTTGCAGTAATCAAAGGGAATCGTCTGCATACCATTATTTGACAAGTCTAAATTTTCCACTTTTGGTGCAAACTTCAGAATATTTTTTCCTCTCATCATAGCTTGGAATAGGAATATGTTTCTCATAATGAGAGTCTTAACGTTCCGAAGTAGTTAAAATTCATTTCTGTCATAGTACTGTTTGCATGGGATGCCTGAAATATCGAGGTATTCCAAATAGTCAGTGTTTTTCAAAAGAAAGTTTGGAAAGCATCTAAACTGAAAATAGGACATGTCGACTTTTCTGAGATTTTCTCCGTTTGTTAGAATTAAACTCTTTACAGCAGCCGCCCCCATAACATGTGAGATCCGAATGTATTCAATGGTTTCCGGAAGAAAGATCGTAGAGTTTACATTGGGAAGACGTTCACAAAACGTTGGATCATGATCTTCCTTATCATGGTAAGAAAACGTGTTGTTCTTCACTCCTTGTGAATTATCAATAAATTCATCAGTCATAAAGGTCCAGGGTACGTATGAAAAATCGAACGTTTTCATTTTTGTGAAGTTATTAAACAGAGTTATAATTCCAACTAAAGGAGCATCGTGTGAAATTCCAAACCTGTTACCTGCCAAATTTAAATGTTCGATACAATGAGGATTGTCAAAAGAAAAAAGTGAATTCTCCACAAAATCAACAATGTTATTATAATGCAGATACAGTTCACTTACACAAATTGTTTTTAGATATCGCATCATATTTGAATCAATTGTAATGGCATAAAATACTGATATCGAGATTGACATGGGATTTCTCATGTGGCTCAAGTCAATTTTTGTCATATTTTTGTATCTAAATGGGTACAACAATTCCAATCCCTTTACAAGAGAAATTCCTGTTGCGGACATGTCGAGAGAAGTCAAATTCGGAAATGAACTGAACAATCCGGTTTCAATTTGTGAAAGAACAACATGGTAACAATTTGCTAATTCTATTTCTATTGTAGTATTTGGAAGATTTTCGAACGTTGAGTTTTTCAGTTGTTTAATAAAACATCGTCTAAAGTATATTGCGACGAATTTGAGATGTCTAAACCCTGTACGAAATACAGCAAAAGTAGTCAAGTCTATGTAAAGACTTCGAAGTTGTGTCAGATACTGAAATTCCTTGTCTGGGTATATATACGGTGCTGTATCGTAGTTACTGTTTCTACTGATATCCAAAATTTCTATCCCTTTAATATCCTTAAGAATATTGACGCCATTTTCTGACGAAATATTTACATTGTTCTCCGATATATATAATTCTTTTAGATTTTCCAGACCTGAGAACCCATTCTGTTGTATTTCCTTTATTTCGTTTTTATTGAGGTTTATCGTGACCAGATTACGATACCTTGCAAACGAATTATTAACTATTTCGTGAATGTTATTTTGGGACAAGTCTAAACCGACAATGTTAACACTGAGATTCTGCGGAACAAGTGTCAGTCTTAATCCTTTACAATTAGCTACTGGCCTGTCATGTTCATACTCGTATTTACATTCATATTCTAACGCCACAGGAAGTAACATCGGCGGTGACAAGATACATATTAAGTGTACCTCCGCCATCACAATCTACAAAATAAATCATCGGATTTATCTTAATTAAAATATAGGGGAAGTCATGACAGTGATCGCATGGTAGTTGGCTTTACAACTATCTACGCAATCAGTGCCTTTTGCCACTGATGTTGTGAGCTCCAATCGCGACCAGGGCGAGGTGTACAACATTATATAATAAAGTTGATAGGTGATTTACGACAGATGGGTTTCTCAGTGTACTTCGGTTTCCTTCACCAATAAAACGTACCGCCACGATATAACAGAAATAGTATCGAGAGTGGCGTTAAACACAATGAAATAAACAAAAAAATATTAAAATCTAAGATCTAAAAACAATCCTTAGGAGTCTTGCCAGGGTCCAACATGAATACATTCGGTGTCTATCGGGTGTGTTCAAGAAGTCATATGCTTGTATTGTCTATTGAATTTTGCATAAGAGTCTCTGATTGGTCAAATGTTAATGCATTCAAGTTGACCCCATAAGGCTATCCCTAGATGAACGTTTTTATATCTCCCACGAGCCACTAGTAAACAGCCGATAGAAAATACGGAGCAAATGCGGAGATCAAATTTTAATTAGGTGTCGATGGTTTCTTCCGCTAAGTAGTCAGTCACTGACATTGGTTTATAAAATATTTACTTATTTGACTTAGCCACCTTTTATTGAAGGGCATGTGCTGTGTCAGGAACGTGAACGGTCACATGTATTGTGTGTTAGAGGTATCGATTTTACATCAGGTTTAGATTTTGGATTGTTATCATCTTATTGGGATATAATTCCCTTGTCTCTGTTTGGATATCATTACACATAAATTTCTAGAGCTTAGTATGGTTTTTTGGTCACATATGTCTTTTTGGAACCTTGGTATATATTGTAGGGTTTGTATTATAGTAGCCTAATTCCTTCGTGCGACGTCAAACCAATCCAAGTTGTGGTTTTGATTATGCTAGTTTTTAGCAAAACACCAGATATATAAAAGTCAAGTGCTTATAATGGGTACTGGTGAGGTTCTCATGACTCAACCCCACAGTGCCTCCCCATGTGGAGGATAGAGTAAGCCCTATCGATAGGGGAAGCATAATAGTGAACCATGGTGGACGTGTTTTGAGACAAACTCCGAAAAGTTTTCGAATCTGCTTCCGAACATGGTTCCCTCTGGAGAGTAGTGTGCGGACCGGAGCTGGAGCGGCAAGAGAGTTTGGTTTTGAGACTGCCACGATCTCAGCAGGAGCAATGTACACTCTACAAATGACTACATTTGTCATTACTATCCAACACTCCTACTTTTTAAATGTCAGTCCAAAGTCGTTGTTGCCCCGATTAGGCCATCTCTACCCTGATTTCTATATTGGTTTTATATAATATTGAACTTGTGCTCCCCCCGAATATAGCTGAAATACTGCTAGCTGGATGTTAAACAATAATCAATCAATCAATCATATAATATTTCTACATGATGATGTATTCGCTTAATAACATAAAACTTTAGTTCGGAAAAGTCATTAGATAGTACAAATAGGTCAACTTGATATTTGTGTGTTGTATATGTTCTAATAGAGACGGTAATAACATTGTAAAGCGATATAAAATTATGACGATTATCTCAAACAAAAAATGGTAACTAAAGTTTTAATATTTCAAAATGGTAACAAGAATCCGTACACCGAAGAAGACGATACAATGGTTAAAAGGAAAAATGATGACCTGCAAAACCCTACACAGAAATCTAAAGATTGACCAACACGAAATCCACAAAAACAAAATCCAGGGTGCACTCAGGGTAAGCACTCTTTATACAACATAGAAGTATACTTAACATTACCCTACGTACACTGACTGAGCACTGCACACATATAAGAAGAGTTTGAAGATACCAAAGGGGTAATCAGAATCTGTATATCTAAGAGGCACAGACAACACAATGGCCAGAAAAAGGACAAAAGGACAAACAACGATCTACAAAACATAGATATATATATAACTAAAGATCGAGTAACACGAACCACACTGAAATCCGCGATGAACTCACGTGCTCTGGAAGGATTAGCAGTTTCTGCTCCACCAGTGGCACCCGTCGTGTTAATTTAGTTACAAACCCGGTAAGAATTCGTGAATAAAGATTTTGCAGATAAACCTTCATTTTGACGTTTTCTATTCTAACAAAACTAGATCTACAGAACAAGAGCGACCAACAATGAATAATTCTGGGAGAAAATCTATAGTTTGACATTTTGTTGGATATGAATAAGTGAGTGAGTGAGTGTTGTTTAACACCAAGTGAACAATTGTTCAGCTATATCCTAACGACAGCAAGTTACATTTCACTGAGTTCACGATGTTCTAGATCAACACGCTTAGATGGATGTTCATTATGCAAGCTAACTGAAACAACAGTACGCGGAAATACATAGTTATAACTGCACTCTAACACATTATATTCTGATTCCGAGCCAACTAGTCTTTGCTCTTACTCCTTCGTGTGGAAGCAGCTAATGCGAATTTTATAGTGTTTTGTTTGACTCAACCGGTGCTCGAAACAATAATGCAACGCGCTCGGCATGAGCACGCTAACAAGTACACTACCGATGCTGTTAGTTGGATATGAACTTTTGCATAGGATGTTACTATATTTACTCCGTTAGTGGCGGAAAAAATTGTTGATTTACTGTTAAAAGTTGCATGAGCCAATATTCAAGCGAGATTTATGACGGGAATTCCAATCATTAACAACCAATAAAATATGTAGTTAAAAGAAAATGACAGCATTTAAAGTTGGTATATGAACGGATGTTCTGTTTGTCACGTGTATATATATGTGAATTTAATACCGAGAAGATAAAATAAATTGTGGAAATCGTAGCCGACATTACAACACGGAGCTGAGAACGTAAATACACATAATAGGACAACACAAAAAACTAAGAAGATGCGCAACACGGACACACCAATAAAACCGAGGTGGATTCACGTGCTCGCGAAGGGTAAGTAATTTCTGCTTCTTATAGGACAACTGCCGTGTTACTCAACTATTGCTGTGCATTATCTGGACCATGAGGTAAAGTATTTAATACCTATTTCAACAATATCATGGCGGGAACAAGTTAATTTTCAATGAGATGATGACGAGGTACGCTTTATTCTAGACCAACACGCTTAGTTGGATTTTTATAGTGCTAGCTCACTGAAACAACAGTCCGCGGACAGACATGTCGCTCCACTCGGACACATTTTTCTGATTCCGAGCCAACCAGTCTGCTCTTACTTTTTTTTTTGTCCTTAGCAGAGAAACAAAAATACCAATTTTATAGTCTTTGGTTTGACTCGACCGCGACTGGAACTGACGATCTACCACACTCGAGGCGAGAACGCCCTATCACAAGATGTACATATACATATTTACGTATTATATACTTTATAGAAATTAAAAATTAAAGAAATAATTTACCATTCTACAGAGAAGCTATTCACTCCAATGAACATATTTGTATTGAAGAATAAGGTAAAGAAACCTTATTTTAAAGGAAAATCGACTAAATTTTCATAAAGATGTACACAATTTGTATAAAATCACCCGGATGACAATAAACAGAGAAATATTTAATTTAAACAATACTTTGTTCGTGATTTTATTCAGTTATTAATAACTGTGGAAAAATAAAAAGCGTAGTTATCAAATTTAGGAATAACCTTCATCAGGTACGGTAAAAATCAAAAGATTGGAAAGACAAATATTTTAAAGTGTTTGAGGGAAGAGAACCTGAGTTTTGATAGTAATTACATATACTGTAAAATTTCAAAAACAAGTATATCTAATAAAACATGTCAGTGGCGAAACACTGACTTCTGGGCGGATGATATCCTCTGGGACTAATGGTCCACTAGCAGAGGTATCGACACAGTGATAGTAACACTGATTTCTGGGCGTATGATATCCTCGGGGACTAATAGTCCACTAGAAGAGGTATCGACCCTGTGATAGCAATAAAAAAGTAGATGTTAAACTTAGTGCGCATGACGCGTTTCTGGTTATAATCGGTTGATTATTTGATATCTTAAAACCGGTTTGTAAAATCATCACAATTCGTTGATTGAGAAGAACGCACCGGGTATCCCCCTAGGAAAACCTTGACGATGCCAAATTTAAAGGGGATAATCAGAAACCGTAAATCGACAGACAACACAATGGCCAAATAGAAAAAGTACAAAAGGAGAAATAATGATCTAAACAGAAATCTATATATTGAGCAACACAAATCCTCAACTACAAAAGTGACAAGTTTTAAGCTATGAAATAACAGACAAAACATTGAAAAGACACGAAAACTATGATTGATTGATGGTATTGTGTTTAACGTCCAGTGAGCAGTGTTTTAGTTCTATTCAGTACAATAACAATATCAACAATATATAAAAACTAGGAGGGAGGGATGGACAAACAAACACAACGACATTTTACTGTGACTGGAAAAGTAGGGAGGTTTCTTAGGGACAACAAATGAATGCTTTTGTAGCAGCTACGATGCGCCCTCTCTTTCTCGAAATCTGTAAAAGAGGTCTTTGACGTATAGGGAGCCTGGCTCTCTCCATACACGTTAATCACTTTGGTCCACGGGCAGGCTTTCCGTATTATAACCTGCTGGATCCCCTCCTCCATTTCCAAAGCCCCCCACCCTTATCCGTCACTGGGGACGAACTTATCAGCTCTGGTTGTTTGAGCCCTGTAAACCTTCACCAGCACACACGGAAAAAAATAAAACAGCATTTTACCAATTTGCTTTGATTGAGGATACCCTACCTGTTGTGGTTTATATTCATGTACTAAAATTGAGAATCCTATCATTTTTCTCTTCTATCCGTCTGCTAAAAAAACTTTTTCTTTGCATTAAATTATATTACTATACTAGGTTTGGGTTTTAGCTTGATAATATTTTATTGTACATAAACAATAAGATTGGACAGCAAGTTATACCAAACTTATATGAAGTCCTCTCCTTACAAAATACATTTTTTGTTGTGTATACGCATGAATTAATGACAGCAAGATAAAACACTAACAATAGATATTTAGAATGTTTACACTGATAAGAAGAAAGTAAGAAGTACAGGTGAAAAATTGCTGACTTGGCCCTAAAATCGTTTAGATTGGTTTATAATAGTTCGAACTTTCCCAAACATTTTAGACTTGGATCTTTACAATTAGTTTAACTCCGCAACATTTAATTGAAGTGACTGTGCCAAGCCAGGGGTTATATTGTTTAACGCCACTGCCAACACTTATACAGTGCCGGTCAATTTTGTTGGTGGAGGAAACCGGAGAAAACCATCGACCTGTCGCAAGTAATTGACAAACGTAATGTTATATTAAGTAGACCTCGTTGTAGTGGGATTCCGCGAACTCACAACGTTAGTGACAGGTAGTTGTAAATCCACCTGCCATACGATCACGATCGATGTAATCAGCCTCAATGTGGTTCACAGGGTCAATCATAATACCAACAATGGAATGTACATTTACAATATTTCTCCATCAAAGCAATTAAATATTAAAAAAATACCCTACCATAGCTACAACACAAGGAAGTCTTTCGCACCGATGAACAATTTTATATTGAAGAATAAAGTAAGGAAATGTTTTTTCAAACGAAATCTACTATATTTTTCAGAAAATTTAAAAAATTTGTATAGATATCACCCGGATGACAATAAAAAGGGGAATATGTTTCGCAAATTTTTGATAGGATGAAATCTGTAGTCCTATGGTCCGCAAATATCAGAAACCTGGCCAAGGACCATAAGGGCTACGACTCCGCAGCTATGTTTCCTATGAAGAATTTAAAAATATGACAAAAATATATATGCATGCTGATTTAAATTTTAAACTTGTGAAAATTATTTATACATTGAGGGAGAAAAAAAAATGTATGAAAGCTACACAATTTACTTGAAAATAATAATGCAAAGAAATTGGATAAGATTGAAAATGTGAAAAATATTATGTGAACATGTCAGGGTGTAAATCTTTTACTTTTTATGATAAAGGTTTGGACTGATTTAAATACTGCTTTGTTTTCTTCGTCATTTGGATTAACTGAGCCAAAAATAAGTAGATTCAGTGAAATTGTTTAAGGAATGTCCAAAAGTGAGAAGAAAAGTTGTTGTCTTAGAGGCGAGTGACGCGGACAATTTAATAAGAAATGAGATACAGTTTCAGTTATTCCACAGATACAATTTGGCTATTCAACAAGGTTTCTAATAAAGAGGTGTGCATTTAAGGCACCACAATTCATATGTATTTTCGTCTGTAATATCTGACCTAACCTACATCCAACATAATAATGGACTGGAACTTTAGTGCTTAGAGTGTTGATAAGAGATTTAAATGAATTTAGCTATTCCAAATTACGGGTGCATTTACAGTTGAGGGCAGAAAGTATTCAGCTGAGTCCTCTGAATGTAGTATATCTATTTATTATTTTTAATTTTGTAGTCATCATTTCGAAAATTCACAATCGCCGCCATGACTATGCTAACCGTTACTGAGTTTCGTTGTATTCACAATCCTGTCCTCTCCTCATTTATGAGCTATCATCGGGTTAGTAACTAGAGTTGCCCGATGTGTGTCACTAGTGGATCAGGGACTGCTTACCCTTCTAGAGCTGCTGATGTCACTCACGTTTTTTTGGTAGGGTTCGTATCTCTCAATCCTAGCTTTCTGTGTAATGTTTTGATGCCCATTGTATTGTCTGTTCTTATTCGATTTACGTCTTCCGATCACCCCCCTTGAATGTTCAAGCTTTCTTAAAATAATGTTTTGATGATCATTTTTTTTATTTCGTTCTCTTTCCATTGCCCATTGTATTGTCTGTTCTTATTCGATCTACGTCTTCTGATCACCCCCTTTGAATTTTCAAGCTTTTATAAAAAAATATTAAACATCAAAATATGTTTCTATGGTATTTGTTTTCGTAAAGATTTCTGATCCAGATTTCGAAACTTTCAGCTTTAGCACATTTTTTAGCCCGGACGATAAGGATAATAACAAAATTACCGAACACAGAGCAATCTGCCAAAGGGAAATTCAAAACTCATAAATCAATAAACAGACAAATTCAGTCAACAACTGGGAAACTGGGAAACCGCAATGGCCCTGACTTGGTACAGGCATTTCTAAAGAAATGGTGGATTGAATCAGATTTTACGGCGCCAACCTCTCGATTCCATTACGGTTCAAAGGTTCTGGTTGTCACTAAAACAGCATTTATAACAATACTGGAAAAAATAGGTAAAATAGTAGTCAAACAGTCCTAAATTCAGTTAGGAAGGTATCTAATATATCTCGTGAACCATCACCATCAAAAATAATGAGTCCTTTGAAGTATTTTAATTACGACAGTAAATGTCAAAAGCAGTTTTACGTCACACATACACAAATATAATCTTACTCAAATGAGTAATGTAAGCCTTATTTGTGCACACAGATGGAAAGTTTAAACTAAAGATCAAGTCATATATTTGGACCTTTCACAGATCTCCTTATCTTGTTGAAGCACTGGGTGTAGCACTAACAATTACAGGACACGACATTAGGTTCCTACTGCCTTATTCGAGGATACAAAGTCAACAATCTTTTTTCCATCAGCAATCCGTCTATGGAACGAATAACCAACTGCTATCGTAACTGCTTCCACCTTGGAAGGATTCAAAGACAGCCTAAAGACAGTTGACAGATATTAGACATGCCGGTTTTAATTGTACATACCACCACGATGGCTTTTGATATTTGTAAATAGTTTGTTGGAAAGATGTTTCCATTAGGCATGTGTAAATAGTCATTTTCGATAATACACCAGAGGTGATTTGCAAATTAATAGAAGAAGAAGAAGAAGAAGCTCTTTAGTTTTGTTACTCTCAAAGACTTTTAGATCATTTGCCTTTCCAATCTTTTGACCTTGACCGTGCCTGGTGAAGGGTATCTACATTATAAATCTACATCTTTATCCGAAAAGATGTGGATTATTGGTCAATGGAATTTGTTATCATCACACATTGAAAAAGGTCAAAGGTCAATATTGTGGTCATGTCATACCCCTTTGGTATCTTCAAACACTTAGATTATGATTTCTTTAGAAATGCCTGTACCAAGTCAGGACCGTTGCGGTTTTCCCAGTTTTCCAGCTGTTGACTGATTTTGTCTGTTTGTTGATTTATGAGTTTTGCCTTTCCCTTTGGAAGATTGCTCAGTGTTCGGTAATTTTGTTATTACCCTTATTCACTGTTTGAGGGTGTCATCGAATTATATACAGATATATTATGTTTGCCAGGGGTATTTGCGAAAAATACCAGTCGAGAGACGAACAATTTCCCGAGCCGAATGGCGAGGGAAATTTAGTCTCAAGACTGGTATTTTTCACAAGTATCCCTCCCAAACATGATATATCTGTTTAATTACACCGAATATTATTTAGAACACTGGCTAAATAAATAATACCTTTTGTTTGTCGTTTTCAGTACCTACCATGATGTATCTGTTTAATTCTACCAAATGATGTTACATAAAACACACAACTGATAACGTTTAACAAATTTTGTTACAAGCGTCTCGGTGAAGGGCAAAAACGGCCAATACGATTTTGAAAATACCATAAAAAAAAGTTAAATCTTCTGCAAATCACCTACATGAAGTAAACATTCTGCAAATTCACAATGCAAGACCTGCATTTGTAAAAAAAATATCAAGGCTATTAACCAATCAGAATCCAGCATTCTTATATAAGGTGTAATTAGTAAGATAATATCGTAGTCATCTGGGTTATAAAGAAAAGGGGAAGAAAATCACATCAATGTGGATCAAAATTGTATCTTAGTGGTAGTGTGTGGATCAAAGTTGTATCTTAGGCCCCGCCTTGTTCTAGTGTGTGGATCAAAGTTGTATCATAGGCCCCGCCTTGTTCTAGTGTGTGGATCAAAGTTGCATCTTAGGCCCCACCTTGTGCTAGTGTGTGGATCAAAGTTTTATCTTAGGCCTCGCCTTGTGCTAGTGTGTGGATGAAATTTGTATCTTAGGCCCCGCCTTGTTCTAGTGTGTGGATCAAAGTTGTATCATAGGTCCCGCCTTGTTCTAGTGTGTGGATCAAAGTTGCATATTAGGCCCCGCCTTGTTCTAGTGTGTGGATCAAAGTTGTATCATAGGCCCCGCCTTGTTCTAGTGTGTGGATCAAAGTTTTATCTTAGGCCTCGCCTTGTGCTAGTGTGTGGATCAAAGTTGTATCTTAGACCCCACCTTGTGCTAGTGTGTGGATCAAAGTTGTATCTTAGGCCCCGCCTTGTGCTAGTGTATGGATCAAAGTTGTATATTATGCCCCGCCTTGTGCTAGTGTGTGGATCAAAGTTGTATCTTAGGCTCCGCCTTGTGCTAGTGTGTGGATCAAAGTTTTATCTTAGGCTCCGCCTTGTTCTAGTGTGTGGATCAAGTTGTATCATAGGCCCCGCCTTATTCTAGTGTGTGGATCAAAGTTTTATCTTAGGCCTCGCCTTGTACTAGTGTGTGGATCAAAGTTGTATCTTAGGCCCCGCCTTGTGCTAGTGTGTGGATCAAAGTTGTATCTTAGGCTCCGCCTTGTGCTAGTGTGTGGATCAAAGTTTTATCTTAGGCTCCGCCTTGTTCTAGTGTGTGGATCAAGTTGTATCTTAGGCCCCGCCTTGTGGTAGTGTTATACTCCTTTCATAGGTAACTTTAGGTATGCTTGTCATTTGATAAACAAGATATGAAAAGCGATTTAATTTACTATATTATGAAAAAATGACTTTTAATTTTTTTAATTAAACAAGGGCTTTAAAATGTGTTTTCTTTTATTGTTATTGTTTTTATTTTCAGTTCATAATGTACAATTAAAAAAGGGAATGTTTTATTAAGTCAATGCATATTTACAGACGAGACGCAAACAAATAATGGTCTTCATTTGATCAACATTGATTGTTTGTTTGTTTGATGGTTTTTAACGCCACTTTTAACACTATTTCATTTATATCGTGGCGGTCTAATATTGATTAAAGCCACTTTCCTCATGTCAAAAAATATTCAAAAATTAAAAAATACTCTCGTTTTCAGATTATCTAACACCGTTTCACGCTCTGTTTCTTCCGAGGGCCAATTTAATAAGGACACGTCGCTCCAGATAGATCTTAGTTCACTAGGAATATCGTCAATGTTCACATCATGTGTGATTACTATAATTTGTTGTAAAGTATGGGCCATTTTCGCCGTTTTTGTCTGGTCAATTTCATATTCCGCAAATGATTTCGACATGAAATCTGATGTTACAACAAATATGATATGCCTACTGTTATTGATAGCGTTCGATATTAAATCGTAGTTTGATTGTCCTGCTTGACTAACAAAGTCCCTATCTTCTAAACAAATTTTGAGATTCCATTTTCTCTCTAATGTCGTTAATAAAACTTCCTTAACCCATGGATACCCACTGTATCCATAGGAAACGTACACGTCATAAGTGTATGTCAAATTCATACTGTTTTCAATAGATTTTCGGATAGTCCTGTAGACGAACATTATAATTCTCCACCGGAAATTGAATATGACTGTCACTGGTAAAAAAATAACGAAGAATGATATTATTAAAATAATTCCTATTCTTAGCCATATAATAGCATCACAGTGTGCGAATAGGTCATGGAATTGTTCTAAAATAATACTTGTGGCAACGAGAGAGCCATTTATAAGCCTGCAGGAGTAATTTCCGTTTTTGTCCAAGCTGACATTCGTTGTACCAAGCCATAAAATGAAGTCCCTGTTTTCACAAGAACAATATAATTCGTTTATGTTGATGCTTAAATTAAATACTCCGTGCTTCCTTTGCTGTTGATCAAACCATGTCGTCAGCTTATTCTGAATCGTATAAAGTCTGTTAACTGCCATACTTAGTGATTTAAGCTCCGGAAGTTGTGTTACTCCTTCCGGTATCTGCCGGAAGTTGTTCTCAGATAACGTTAGATTCTCTAAGCGTTGAAGATTTTTGAAGTAATCAAAAGGAATTACCCGCATACCATTATTTGACAAGTCTAATTTTTCTACTTTTGATGCAAACTTCAGAATATTTTTTCCTCTCATCATAGCTTGGTATAGGAATACGTTTCTCATAATGAGATGTTTAACGTTCCGAAGTAATTGAAATTCATTCCTGTCATAGTACTGTTTGCATGGGATGCCTGAAATATCGAGGTATTCCAAATTGTCAGTGTTGTCCAAAAGAAAGTTCGGAAAGCATCTAAACTGAAAATAGGACATGTCGACTTTTCTGAGATTTTCTCCGTTTTTTAGAATTAAATTCGGTACTGCAGCCGCCCCCATAATATGCGAGATCCGAATGTATTCAATGGATTTTGACAGTAAGATCGTAAAGTTTCTATTCAAAAAACGTTCACAAAACGTTGGATCATCATCTTCCTTATCATGGTAAGCTAACGTGTTGTTCATCCATCCTTGTGAATAATCAATAAATTTCTGATTTATAAAGGTCAAGGGTATGTATGAAAAATCGAACGTTTTGACTTTTGTTAAGTTAAGACATAGTGTCTTAATTACAACTAAAGGATTATTGTGTACAAATCCAAACCTGTTACCTGCCAAATTTATATATTCGATACAATGAGGTTTATCAAAGGAAAAAAGTGAATTCCCCACAAAATCAACAATGTTATTATCATACAGAAAGAGTTGGCTTACACAAATTGTTTTTAGATGTCGCATCATATTTGAATCAATCGTAATGGCATAAAGTATTGATATCGAGTTTGACTTGGGAGCTTTCATGTGGCTCAAGTTAATTGTTGTCATATTTTTGTATCTAAGCGGGTACAACAATTCCAATCCCTTTACAAGAGAAATTTTTGTCCCGGACATGTCGAGAGAAGTCAAATACGGAAATGAACTGAAAAATCCGGTTTCAATTTGTGTAAGATCAACACGGTCACAATTTGTTAATCCTATTTCTATTATAGTATTTGGAAGATTTTCGAACGTTGAGTTTTTCAGTTGTTTAATAAAACATCGTCTAAAGTATATTGCGGCCAATTTGAGATGTCTAAACCCTGTATGAAATACGGGAAAAGGATTCAAGTCTATATAAAGACTTCGAAGCTGTGACAGATACTGAAATTCCTTGTCTGGGTATATATACGGTGCTTTGTCGTAGACACTGTTTCTACTGATATCCAAAATTTCTATCCCTTTAATATCCTTTAGAATATTGACGCCATTTTCTGACGAAATATTTACATTGTTCTCCGATATATATAATTCCTTTAGATTTTCTAGACCTGAGAACCCATTCTGTTGTATTTCCTTTATTTCGTTTTTATTGAGGTTTAGCGTGACCAGATTACGATACTTTGCAAACGAATTATTAACTATTTCGTGAATATTATTTTGGGACAAGTCTAAACCGACAATGTTAACACTGAGATTCTGCGGAACAAGTGTCAAGTTTAATCCTTTACAATTGGCTACTAGCCTGTCATGCTCATACTTGTATTTACATTCATTTTCTAACGCCACAGGAAGTAACATTGGCAGTGACAAGATACATATTAAGTGTACTTCCGCCATCACAATCTACAAAATAAATCATCGGATTTATATTAATTAAAATCTATCGTATGATAGTTGGCTTTACAACTACCTATGCAATCAGTGCCTATCACCACTGATGTTGTGAGCTCGAATCTCGATCAGGACGAGGTGTACAACTTTATATGATAAAGTTGGTAGGTGACTTGCGACAGTTGGGTACTCCGGTGTCCATCACCAATAAAACTGACCGCCACGATATAGCAGAGTGGCAGTACACACAATCAAACAAATAAACGTTAAAATCTAAGATCTAAAAACAATCCTTAGGGGTCTTGACAGGGTCCAAAATGAATACATTCGGTGTCTATCGGGTGCGTTCAAAAAGTCATATGCTTGTATTTTCTATTGAATTTTGTATAAGAGTCTCTGATTGGTCAAACGTTAATGTATTCAAGTTGACCACATAAGGCTATCCCTAAATGAACGTTTTTATATCTCCCAGTGACTTGTAAACAGCCGATAGAAAATACGGAGCAAATGCGGAGATCAAGTTTTAACTAGCTTTCGATGGTTTCATCCGCTAAGTAGTCAGTCACTGACATGGTTTTATACAATATTGACTTATTTGACCCAGCCACTTTTTATTGAAGGGAATGTGCTGTGTCAGTAACGTGAGCGGTCACCTATATGTGTGTTAGAGGTATCGATTTTACATCAGGTTTCTACGATTATCTGGTTGGATTTTGGATTTGTATCATATTATTGGGATATAATTCCCTTGTCTCTGTTTGGATATCATTACACATAGATTTCTAGAGCTTAGTATGGTTTTTTGGTCACTTATGTCTTTTTGCAAACTTGGTATATATTGTAGGGTTTGTATTATAGTAGCCCAATTCCTTCGAGTGACGTCAAGCCAATCGAAGTTGTGGTTTTTATTACGCTAGTTTTTCCCAAAACAGAAGATATATAAAAGTAGAACTATTTGCAAGCGGGATAATGGGTACTGGTGAGGTTCCCATGACTCAATCACACAGTGCCTCCCCATGTGGAGGATAGAGTAAGCCCTATCGATAGAGGAAGCATAATAGTAAACCATTGTGGACGTGTTTTGAGACAAACTCCGAAAGGTTTTCGTATCTGCATCCGAACATGGTTCTCCCTCTGGAGAGTGGTGTGTGGACAGGAGCTGGAGCGGCAAGAGAGTTTGGTTTTGAGACTGCCACGATCTCAGCAGGAGCAATGTACACGCTACAAATGACTACATTTGTCATTACTATCTAGCACTCCTACTTTTTAAATGTCAGTCCAAACTCGTTGTTTCCCCGATTAGACCATCTCTACCCTGATTTCTATATTGGTTTTATATAATATTGAACTTGTGTTCCCCTCGAATATAGCTGAAATACTGCTAGGTGGATGTTAAACAATAATCAATCAATCAATCATATAATATTTCTACATGATGATGTACTTGCTTAATAACATAAAACTTTAGTTCGGAAAAGTCATTAGGTAGTACAAATAGGTCAACTTGATATTTGTGTGTTGTATATGTTCTAATAGAGTCGGTAATAACATCGTAAAGCGATATAAAATTCTGACGATTATTTCAAGCAAAAAATGGTAACTGAAGTTTTAATATTTCAAAATGTAACCAGAAACCGTACACAGAAGAAGACGATACAATGATTAAAAGGAAAAATGATGACCTCCAAAACCCTACACAGAAATCTAAAGATTGAGCTACACGAAATCCACCAAAACAAAATCCAGGGTGCACTCAGGGTAAGTACTCTTTATACAACATAGAAGTATGCTTAACATTACCCTACGTACACTGACTGAACACTGCACACATATAAGTAGAGTTTGAAGATACCAAAGGGGTAATCAGAATCTGTATATCTAAGAAGAACAGACAACACAATGGCCAAAAAAAGGACAAAATGACAAACATCGATCTACAAAACATAGATATATATATAACTAAAGATCGAGTAACACGAACCCCACTGAAAACCACGATGAATTCCGGAAGGGTTAGCGGTTTCTGCTCCGCCAGTGGCACCCGTCTTGTTAATATAGTTACAAACCCAGTAATAATTCGTGAATAATGATTTTGCAGATAAACCTTCATTTTGACGTTTTCTATTCTAACAAAACTAGATCTACAGAACAAGAGCGACCAACAATGAATAATTCTGGGAGAAAATCTATAGTTTGACATTTTGTTTAGATATGAGTGAGTGAGTGAGTGAGTGAGTGAGTGAGTGAGTGAGTGGGTGAGTGTTGCTTAACACCAAGTGAGCAATTGTTCAGCTATATCCTTACGACAGCAAGTTACATTTCACTGAGTTAATGATGTTCTAGACCAACACGCTTAGCTGGATGTTTATTATGCAAGCTAACTGAAACAACAGTCCGCGAAAGACAAAATTATAACTGCACTCTAACACGTTATATTCTGATTCCGAGCCAACCAGTCTTTGCTCTTACTCCATAATGATGCATGCTTCGTGGAGAAGCAACTAATGCGAATTTCATAGTGTTTTGCTTGACTCAACCGGTGCTCGAAACAACGATGCACCGCGCTCGGCATGAGCACGCTAACAAGTACACCATCGATGCAGTTAGCTGGATATGAACTTTTGCATAGGATGTTACTACATTTACTCTATAAGTGGCGAAATAAAATGTTGATTTACTATTAAGAGTTGCATGAGCCAATATTCCAGCTAGATTTACGACGGAAACTCCCAATCATTAACAAACAATAAAATATGTAGTTTAAAGAAAATGAAAGCATTTAAAGTTGGAATATGAACGGATGTTGTGTTTGTCACGTGTATATATATATATATATATACATATATATATATATGAATTTAATACCGAGTAGATACATTGTGAAAATCGTAGCTGACATTACAACACGGAGCAAAGAACGTAAATACACATAATAGGACAACACAAAAAACTAAAAAGTTGAGCAATACGGACCCACCAATAAAACCGGGGTGAATTCCGTGCACGCGAAGGGTAAGTAATTTCTGCTTCTTATAGGACAATTGCCGTGTTACTCAACTATTACTGTGCATTATCTGGACCATGAGATAAAGTATTTAATACCTATCACCATATGAAAGTGTGAATGATTGTTGTTTAACGCCACCTCAGCAATATTTCAAAAATATCATGGCGAGAACAAGTTAATTTTCAATGAGATGATGACGAGGTACGCTTTATTCTAGACCAACACGCTTAGTTGGATTTTTATAGTGCTAGCTCACTGAAACAACAGTCCGCGGACAGACATCTCTCTCCACCCGGACACATCATTCTGATTCCGAGCCAACCAGTCTTCTCTTACTCTTTTTTTTTTGTGCTTAGCGGAGAAACAAAAATACTAATTTTATAGTCTTTGGATTGACCCGACCGGGGCTCGAACTCACGATCTACCACACTCGAGGGGAGCATACCTATCACAATATGTGCATATACATATATATGACTATACTTTAAAGAAATTAAAAATTAAAGAAATACTTTACCATCGCTACAACACAGGGAAGCTATTCACTCCAATGAACATTTGTGTATTGAAGACTAAGGTAAAGGAACCTTATTTTAAAGGAAAATCGACTAAATTTTTAAAAAGATGTACAAAATTTGTATAAAAATCCCATGGATTACAATAAACAGGGAAATATTTAATTCAAACATACTTTGCTATTTATTAATAACTGTGGGAAAAATAAAAAACGTAGTTATCAGATTTAGGAATAACTTTCATCAGGTACAAATGTACGGTAACTGAGGGAGGAGAACCTGAGTTTTGATAGTAATTACATATTTAAGAACTGTAAATTTTAAAGACAAGTATATCTAATAAAACATGTCAGTGCCGAAACACTGACTTCTGGGCGGATGATATCCTCGGGAACTAATGGTCCACCAGCAGAGGTATCGAGCCAGTGATAGTAATAAACCATGTCCGTGTCAAAACACTGACTTCTGGGTGGATAATATCCTCGGAGACTAATAAACCAGCAGGGGTATCGACCCAGTGATAGTAATAAACCATGTCAGTGTAAAAGCACTGATTTCTGGGCGGATGATATCCTCGGGGACTAATAGTCCACTAGAAGAGGTATCGACCAAGTGATAGTAATAAAAAAGTAGATGTTAAATTTAGTGCGCATGACACGTTTCTGGTTATAATCGTTAGATGTTTTGATATCTTAAAACTGGTTTGGAAAATCATCACAATTCGTTGACTGAGAAGAACGCACCGGTCGTGCACCTACGAAAAGCTTGATGGTGCCAAATTTAAAGGGGATAATCAGAAACCGTAAATCGACAGACAACACAATGGCCAAATAGAAAAAGTACAAAAGGAGAAATAATGATCTGAACATAAATCTAAATATTGAGCAACACGAAATACTCAAATACAAATCCTTGTATGCACTGGGGGTAAGCAGTTTCTGTTCCACTCGTGGTACCCGTCGTGTTACTCTTGTTTCAAATGCAAGGAAAGGCCACGAATGAGGAATGAATGTCATATGCAAATTATGAACATGAGCTGCACTCTTCATACTGAACACAGTGCAACAATATATCTGTTTAATGTGAAATATTTACCTTTATTTCATCATTTTATAGCTATTTACCAATTTCCAAAACATATATCTTTTTTGTCAAAATCGTAGCTAATGCCCTTTTACCCATTTTTTTTTAATTCTTTGACCCCCCCCCCCCACCCCCCACCCTACATACAAGCTTCATGATATGCTTGTACAGAAAATCTTGGATAAAAAGTTTAAGATATGCTGAAATATTGAAAAGAAAAGAAAAAAAATGTTTCAATTTATTCAATTTTTTTCCCCCATTTAATTACTCATAAACTGTTGTTAAATAATTGATGAAGAAAATGGAAAACGCTTTAAAATTGAAAACATGTAAATTTTACTTGTCTTACTTGTAAAGATAAATGACATGGA
>MJUT01001553.1:10297-34329 GCA_002080005.1 Gigantidas platifrons | reverse complement strand
GTAGTAAACAATTTCTATTTTATTGTTAGGTATAATATAATGGTCTTATGGAGTAAACAATTTCTATTTTATTGTTATGTATAATATAATGGTCTTATGGAGTAAATAATTTCTATTTTATTGTTAGGTATAATATAATGGTCTTATGGAGTAAACAATTTCTATTTTATTGTTGATTTGATTTGATTTTTGGTGTTTAACGCCACTTTCAACAATATTGCAGCTATATCATGGCGACCAGTTTTAGTGGTGGAGGAAGCCGGAGTACCCGGAGAGAACCACCGACCATGGGCAAGCAACTGGTAAACTTTATCACTTGCGGTTGCGAGTCGAGTGCACCCTTTTTTGTAATTTACAAAGCCGGGCGCGAACCCACGCCGTATTGGTGATAGGCTTGTATGAGTTGTTAGATCCAGCGACCTAACTCATTGAGCCACCCGGGCCCCTCTATTTTATTGTTAGGTATAATATAATGGTCTTATGGAGTAAACAACTTCTATTTTATTTATATCAAAAAGGCTCACTAGTATACATTACATTTTTTTCCACAATGCATGTACTTATTTACTGAAGCAGATCGTCCCGTTTCAAAACCAATGTCTTTCCTGTTATTTACAAAAGAATCATTGGCTAATTTTTCAAGGCAGTCTAAGTTTAGACGCTGTGCTACTGTTATACAAATAGTAAAATTTAGAACAGCAATAAAAGTGTAGAGGTGTGTTCTTGTTCTTGTTTAGAACAGCAATAAAAGTGTAGAGGTGTGTTCTTGTTCTTGTTTAGAACAGCAATAAAAGTGTAGAGGTGTGTTCTTGTTCTTGTTTAGAACAGCAATAAAAGTGTAGAGGTGTGTTCTTGTTCTTGTTTAGAACAGCAATAAAAAGTGTAGAGCTGTGTTCTTGATTTTGTCTATGGATGTCTATTGTCCCATTTAGTATCTGTATATACTTATTATTGTCCGATTCAAGTTCTGTAGATATATTATTTGCTCCACTAAATGTATGTGGCTGTCTAGTGGAACAGGAACTGCTTACCATTCCGTAGTGTTTGAGTTCATCCCTGTTTTCAGTTTGGTTCGTGTTCCTCGATCTTTAGTTTTATATGTATGTTTTGTAGATCGTTGATTGTCCTTTTTCTTGGCCATTGTGTTGTATGTTTTCTTGGCCATTGTGTTGTATGTTTTTTTGGCCATTGTGTTGTATGTTTTCTTGGCCATTGTGTTGTATGTTTTCTTGGCCATTGTGTTGTATGTTCTTCTTCTATTTACGGATTCTTATTGCTCCTTTGGTTTCTTCAAACTCTTCTTGTCTATTGTTTTTCCATTATATGTCTGAGGATATTTTTGTTTCAATAAAGTCAATTTATATATCATTGATAATTGTAGACGGCCCAAACGATATTGTGGAAGGAAAACACCGGAGAATATAATATCAACAGGTTCAAAGGTTAGGATCCACTTCCACTCGGATGAGACGGGAAAAGAAAGAGGATTCAGACTTACTGTCAAGCATCTACTTGATGAAGGTATGTTCTAAATCATTGTCATCAAACGCCATAAATTAGTTCGAAGCAAAGCGGCAGGTACAAAACCATTACTTCCTTTCGGAAACTGATGTAAATATGTTTTTGTATTTTTTATATTTATCTCTTTACCATGTAACATGATTATGAAAAATAAAGATATACTCTTCGTTCTGTACGAATAAGTTATACTCCTTGGTTTCTTAACTGCTCAATACTAAAGGATATATACCAGCAATAGTTAACCTATGGAAAGTAAAGCTTCAAATGTCTGCTAAAAAGAACAAGAAAAATCTTATGTTACAACTGTAGCTGTAAGGCATAATTTTTTCCGGTGGAAAGAATTTTAATATTAAATTTTATGTCACGGTAAATATTTTATAATAAAATACTTTCCATTGCTATAAAAAAGTATCCGGATAATAAATTATACTAAGGTCTGTGTGTTATATTATGTCCGACTCTGATTATTAAATCACGAGACGCATCTGTAATATTAATACCTACACTCATAGATAAATCACCCGATCCATCAAATGAGCTAATCCGGATAATATTTTATACTAAGCAGTCTAAGGTATGTAATATTGTTTCCGACGCTGATTTATAAATCACCCGACCCATCCGGAAAATATTTTATAAATACAATTTACAGGTAAATAAATATATACGGAAAATATATTATAGCCAGAACCAAAGTAATAAGAGAAAATCTTATGAATATTATTAAAACATTGTAATTGTAATGATTTATATATTTACTTAAAAGTGCTGCAGTAATAAAGAAGTATTTCACTAGTATTAAGTACATATTTATTTGCAGCAATGTAAATTAATTAATTGAAAAAGAACACGAGTGGTTGTATATTTTATGAAAAATTGTACTTAAAAGTAGTTAAAGCTTCAATGGTCGGTTAATAAAGGGCCAGTAAACGTGCTATTAGAGCTTTCTCTTTAGGGCCAGTAAAACGTGCTATTAGAGCTTTCTCTTTAGGGCCAGTAAAACGTGCTATTAGAGCTTTCTCTTTAAGGACAGTAAAACGTGCTATTAGAGCTTTCTCTTTAGGGCCAGTAAAACGTGCTATTAGAGCTTTCTCTTTAGGGCCAGTAAAACGTGCAATTAGAACTTTCTCTTTAGGGCCAGTAATAAAAACGTAGATATTTATTTAGAGCTTTCTCTTTAGGGCCAGTAATAAAAACGTAGATATTTATTTAGAACTTTCTCTTTAGGGCCAGTAATAAAAACGTAGATATTTATTTAGTGCTTTCTCTTTAGGGCCAGTAATAAAAACGTAGATATTTATTTAGGGCTTCCTCTTTAGGGTCAGTAATAAAAACGTAGATATTTATTTAGAACTTTCTCTTTAGGGCCAGTAATAAAAACGTAGATATTTATTTAGAACTTTCTCTTTAGGGCCAGTAATAAAGATGTAGATATTTATTTAGGGCTTTCTCTTTAAGGCCAGTAATAAAAACGTAGATATTTATTTATAACTTTCTCTTTAGGGCCAGTAATAAAAACGTAGATATTTATTTAGTGCTTTCTCTTTAGGGCCAGTAATAAAAACGTAGATATTTATTTAGGGCTTTCTCTTTAGGGCCAGTAATAAAAATGTAGATATCTATTTAGAGCTTTCTCTTTAGGGCCAGTAATAAAAACGTTGATATTTATTTAGTGTTTTCTCTTTGGGGCCAGTAATAAAAACGTAGATATTTATTTAGGGCTTTCTCTTTAGGGCCAGTAATAAAAACGTAGATATTTATTTAGAACTTTCTCTTTAGGGCCAGTAATAAAAATGTAGATATTTATTTAGGGCTTTCTCTTTAGGGCCTGTAATAAAAACGTAGATATTTTTTTAGAACTTTCTCTTTAGGGCCAGTAATAAAAACGTTGATATCTACTTAGAGCTTTCTCTTTAGGGCCAGTAAAACGTGTTATTAGAGCTTTCTCTTTAGGGCCAGTAAAACGTGCTATTAGAACTTTCTCTTTAGGGCCAGTAATAAAAATGTAGATATCTATTTAGGGCTTTCTCTTTAAGGCCAGTAATAAAAACGTAAATATTTATTTAGGGCTTTCTATTTGATTACAAAAGACACGAGTGATTGTATATCCAATTAATGTATTGTACTTAAAATGACGAGGATTAAAGATTTGTCTGTCTAGTGAAAATTAATAGATGTCGATTATTCTTGAAATGGCAAATAAAACAGATTTGGAACTGTATTATATCTCGAGATAACCCTTTTCTTGTGCATATATTTTAGTCGTGCCAAAAATATTTTGAAAAGAAAATATTGAATCGAACCGACGTTTGGTGTTGTCAAGGTTGACAAAATATATAATTATATGTTGTCTTTATTTAAATTCATTGTGTTGTGATTATTTTAATATTTAATTAGCTACCCGGAAAAATAATCCGACTCTTATTATACCGGATTTTAATTTGTCCTTTATCATTTTTATTTTTAGATAACATGAAGAGGAAATATTCATTTACATACCATGAAAAATAATTCCATTTCTATAATACCGGATTTTAATTTTTCCATTATTATTTTTATTTTTAGATGACATGAAGAGGAAATCACAGGAAGAAGGTAATATGATCTCTAGAACATTGACTTCTCAAAATTATATTAATATTGCACTTTCTATGAATCCAATATTACACTCACAATCACGTGGTCCGTGCAATGATCCAGTTTCTACCTCTTTCAATACTACGAGGCAACCAACATTTTGAGACTACGCTTCAATAAACGTTAGAGAAAACCAAAGAATGGACAATCAAGTGGCACTGGCAACATTGGTCACACAAGACACAGGACGTAGACAAACAAAACATAAAAACACAACACAGCAAACTAAACATATGAGGAACACAGGCCCCCACTATAAATCTGTGATGAACCCAGGTGTTCGTGAAGGGTAAACATGCCTCTTCTAACTCTAACCTCAGCCATAACCCTTCAAATCATTGTTTCAATATTGATATATCAGATATTATTTAACGTCATTTGTGGTTTCCTAGGCAATTTGTTATACAATTAAAACCTTTAGGAAGCTCTCAAAATGAAATAAAACTACCTTTAAGAAACACGATGAGTGCGACTTGTGTAGCAAGAATTTCCCACCCTTCCGGAATACATGATGTCATCCGAGTTTTTAGTGTGGTTCGTATTGCTCGATCTGTAGTGTAGTGTTTTGTAGAGCGTTGTTTGTCCTGTTGTTGTTTTTTTGTCATTGTATTGTATGTCCTTCATCGATTTATGGATTCTGATTACCTCTTTGGTATCTTTTGACCATTGTATTGTATGTCCTGCATCGATTTATGGATTCTGATTACCTCTTTGGTATCTTTTGACCATTGTATTGTATGTCCTGCATCGATTTATGGATTCTGATTACCTCTTTGGTATCATTAAACTCTTCATAAGAAAAATATGTGGAGCAGGAACTGCTTACCATTCCGGAGACATGAGTTAATTCCCAGTTTTTAGTGGGGTTCATATTACTCGATCTTTAGTTTTATACGTATGCTTTGTCGATCGTTGTTTGTCCTTTTTGTCCTTTTTCGTTTGGCCATTGTATTGTCTGTTCTTCTTCGATATACGGTTTCTGATTGCCAATTTGGCATCTTCAAACTCTTTTGAATCCTTTCTGCATCAATCTCCATTTAAGATGGTAGAAAAGATATTTGATTAACAATATTCACTGAATCACATAATGACATGATATATTGTAAATATTCATATGACTGTATTATTACATAACTAGGGGAGGTTTTGATCCATAAAACGGGTTTAACCCGCCACTTTATTGAAGTGTCTGTACCATTCCAGAAAAGCGAGTGGTCATTTATATGTGTATTAGGGATATCGCCTCTGTTTGTACAATGGTTCTATTACTTTATGGAACTGTTTCAAGAGTGTTGTACTTTTTGTTTTTCTTTTTATAATTAGGCCCAAAAATATGTGTGTTTAGGGTTTCATCTCTAACAAAATAGGGTAGATAAGTTAGGGAATTTTTTTTTTCAAATATTTTTACATTAAGTTAACGGAGAAGAAATCCAAAGTTTAATGGTGCGTAAGCCAAAATGACCATAAAAATGTTAGGGTAGGCATTTTTGAGAGCAAAAAAATAGGGTATGTAGGGAAACCCTAAACACACATATATGTGTTTTTTGTTTTGTTTTTTTTTAATTTTTTTTTGCCTTACCCAGACGAATTCAAAATGTAAGACGCATCCTACATTATAATAATATGCTTTTTTTGTCTCAATTCTTCTTGGCTTGTTATGCTATTGTTATTTGATTAAATTTAAGATTTTGTTTATTTTTAGCCGCTAAGGCCAGTGTATATCAGAAAGATCAACTATACGATTCTTTGATGTTCAAGGTTCTGCTTGGTTCACTTGGGTGTGCTACACTGGTCTTCACTGTCCTCATTACATTTCTTTGTTTAGAAATGAGAAAGAAAAGACTTGAAAGAAGACCCAGACAGTTCTACAATGTTAACAGTGGAGTTCTTCAATGGCCACCAAGACCTAGAAGTGACTCCAAATCATACGGCAGACAACACAGCAACTCCTCTACAGCCCCGCTCACAAGTCATGATCGACATGGTTACTGATTCACCTGCCTTTTATTTGAACAGTTGTATAACATCTACAACAGCTCCTTCTAATGACATCTCATAAATCTAACATTTATTGATTTGACACTTCATTAGTGCAACAGCTTTTTGTTTAGGTTTGGTATCTGAATTGTTTGAATGTATGACGGGATAGTTCAGGAAGGGAACAATTATTGGTTTTATAAAGTATAGGTTGGGAAAAATAGCAAATATATGTGTTTACATTGTACGTTGTTTTAAGTATTTTTTTATTTTGTACTAACGTTATTCTATTTTCCCTCTCTGTTAGTTCTTTTTACCATTTGTTATTGAATTTAAGTTCTTGGTCGGTGGTAATGGCGAACAAAATTTGAAAATATCATATCATATCGTTAATTTTGTAATAGTCGTTAATGCTAATTGGAATGTAGGATACAAATTACACCATGAGGGAATATTATTAAAATTTGAAGTTGCAAGATGACGGGAACATATCTCAGGAACTACTGGACATGTATATGTTTCTAGTTGGTCCTAAAGTTTTCAGCTTTGTGGTCAAAGTCATATTTTGAGGGGTTCAAAGGGGATGGGGGTTACTATAGAATCCTATGGGAAAGTTGAAATTTCGTACATTAATGTTGATAACTTCTAAATGGATAATGATAGAGACATAAAATTTGACATAGTGATAGGTCATCATTAGAAGAGCAATTCTGCGCTTCCAAATTTTCAAGATATCTGCCATTTTCAAAATGGCTGCCAAAACACGGCATAAAAAATTGGCGGTAAAAATTCAACATTGTCCGATATCATCAGCATTTGATATGTGGGTAGATAATGATGTCCCGAATTGATTCCCGACATTGAAAAATTTCTACTGGTCGCCATTTTCAAAATGGCTGCCACAATACCGCAAAAATTCAACATTGTCCGATATCATCAAAATTTGATATGTGGGTAGATAATGATGTCCCGAATTGATTCCCGACATTGAAAATTTTCTACCGGTCGCCATTTTCAAAATGGCCGCCACAATACCGCACAAATTCAACGTTGTCCGATTTCAACGACATTTCATATGTAGGTAAATTATGATGTCCTGAATTGATTCCTGACATCGAAAAATGTCTACCGGTCGCCATTGTCAAAATGGCCGCCACAATACCGCACAAATTCAAAATTGTTCGATTTCAACGAAATTGCATATGTAGGTAGATTATGATGTCCTGAATTGATTCCCAACATCGAAAAATTTCTACCCGTCTCTATTTTCAAAATGGCCACCACAATACCGCAAAAATTCAACATTGTTCGATTTCAAAGGTAGCGTTTGATTTATTTACGGACATTTTGTCTGCTGCTGGTTTGCTGTCTACAGGTAATAGAAAACACATAATTTGGTTTGGGAGACTTCACTTCATAATCGTTAGATTGTAATCATATCTTGTTATAATTAGTCTCTATCCTTAAAAACAACTTGTATGTTGGACTATATGCATGAGTTGCTTGATTAATGAATGCTTAAAAATCACCATCGGAGATATTGTGTTGGACTAAGGAGATATTGGCTGTTTGACTCTCTCATTGTTAGGAAATTGATGTGCCATGACTTGATTGTAATCTCTCATTGTTGGGGAATTGATGTCACATGACTTGATTGTAATCTCCCGTTGCAAGGGAATTGATGTCACAAGACTTGATTGTAATCTTTCGTTTCTAGGAAATTGAAGTCACATGACTTGATTGTAATCTCTCGTTGCTAGGGAATTAATGTCACATGACTTGATTGTAAACACTTTCGTCAAGACAATTTTATATTGAGATATTCATCTACCAGACTAAACTATTTTGAAATGAGCAGTTTTTTGTTGTTGTAATATAGTTGGATCAACTTCACAATTATTGTTGAAAGAGACCAGACAACAACGCTGCGTATTCCTTAAATTCTGATTTATTGGTCGTGGCTATTTTATTTTTCACAAGCCACATTTTCAAATATACATGCTTTCCATAACACTGCCATGTAAATAGAATGATGCATATGATATTGATACTGTTTCATATATATATTTGTATTTGAATGTGACCGAAAGGTACCTTAAAGGTACATGACGTCAGCTTGCTAGGCCAGTAAGTTTATGTTACGCAATCGGAACACTACTCGGTCATTTCCGACGAATGTCGATAAAAGACGTTTTACAAGCGGAGATAGCCGAGGACGTTCCGGTTGATGATTACCACCATATTGTCTTCATTTTTATATAACATGCATTTTTATCAATGTATTAACAAATGTATTTTAATCAATTGTTTGTGAAGCATATTTTTACATAATAATAAAAAATTAATTCCAAAAAATATCGTTAGTGGTATATTCATAAAAAGTCGTATTTTACAATGTCGATACCAAAAAGAAATATAGTCCGTTTTGCATTCATATTGTCAAATAAACCATTACATATTGCGAAGAATCGGAAGATAATGTTATTGTTTTTCTTTCTACTTTCTGAACTAGTAGTCTGGTGTTTTTTTGTTGTTGTTTTTTTTNGGGGGGGGGGGGGGGGTTGGAAGCGAATCTGTGCTGGTCTCTTATCGTTTGTTTATATCTGTATTGTCGTTTAAAATCCAGTTATTATGCGGGAATGGTTGAGTTACCATAAACACGTTTAACCCCGTCGCTTTTATGTGTCTATTCCAATCATTGACCCCAATTTCCGACGTGATATGTTTTGGTCCTTTCCATGTTTATTGATTTGAGATGAGAGGTGACTGTTCGTTCTATTAGTACATGTAGTTTATTAGTAGAACACTGACTTAAAATGTTTATGTCACAAGAAAAATAAACAAGAAAACAAAAAGACAACCATAAGCAGTAAACAGAAGAAGGACCAAATGACAAACAATTATCAACAAAGCACTAAACAATATATCTGACTCCAGTTTAATCAGGTTAGCCTCGAAGTCTGGAAATATTGTGTTTGAACTGTAAGGAGAAGTTTCCACTTTAAAGACGGAAATAAAACAATGAAATCGTGATCAAATTCAGGAAATGTGAAAAACAAAGTTGAAACTTGGACAATGACCTAAATAAACCATGTGAAAGCTTAACTCATGAATTAAATCTTTCTCCCATGTTCTGTGTATTTTCATATTTCATTGCAGAAGTCACAATTCCCGTTCCTTAGTCAGAAATTTTAGTGATTGCCCGGCATTTAATTGAGATATGCACCTTTCACTGGTTGTAGTAAGCCATAGAATGCCATGGTGTTACATGCTTGTTTGTTTGTTTATTTCAACAATATTTCAGTTATATCGCGTTGATCATTTTATTGGTGGAGGAAACCGGAGGACCCGGAGACATCCAACGACCTGTCGCAAGTCACTGACAAACTTTAAATGTACACCTCGCCCTGATCGAGATTCGATCTCACTACATATTTTGTGATAGACACTGATTGCATAGGTAGTTGTAAATCCAATTAATATACGGTCACGGCCACGACGGCCCAGCGAATTATTAAATGGCTGAATCCGTTAACGTTATTGTTATTATCCCAAGCCATGACCTTGTTTACCATAAGTTTTGTTGTTGTTCCAAGTTCACGGTTTGTCAGAGAAGTCGTCTGTGAATTTTGTAATGATTTGATGATTAATTCATTCGGTACCTATAGATAAAGTCTTATCGTTTTACTTCCCAACGTCGTGGACTCTAAATCTGTTGCTTGCTTGCAACGAAGTGACAGTCATGACTGGGTTCGTCTCTAGGCTTGGATATTCATTTTAAATGTACACAAGTTTATATTTATATGTAGCAACATTCCAGTAGCACCTACATATTTCTACGGCATTGCAGATCTTGTTAGTTACTTTCTGTATTTCCGTGATATAGTATTGTTCCTCACACGACAGTTACTGAACCAATGGTTCATATTTGCTCAATTAAAGTCATGACTTCGATTTAAGGCTTCTGAGTAGCTATTTGTTATCTTCTGAGTAGCTATATGTTATCTTCCGAGTAGCTATATGTTATCTTCTGAGTAGCTATATGTTATCTTCTGAGTAGCTATATGTTATCTTCTGAGTAGCTATATGTTATCTTCTGAGTAGCTATTTGTTATCTTCTGAGTAGCTATATGTTATCTTCTGAGTAGCTATATGTTATCTTTTGAGTAGCTATATGTTATCTTCTGAGTAGCTATATGTTATCTTCTGAGAAGCTATATGTTATCTTCTGAGTAGCTATATGTTATCTTCTGAGTAGCTATATGTTATCTCCTGAGTAGCTATATGTTATCTTCTAAGTAGCTATATGTTATCTTCTGAGTAGCTATATGTTATCTTCCAAGTAGCTATATGTTATCTTCTGAGCAGTTATATGTTATCTTCTAAGTTTTCTTCGAATGTTGTATGAAGAGTTTGAAGATAACAAAGGGGTAATCAGAAACTGTATATCGAAGAAGAATAGACAACACAATGGCCAAAAGAAAAAGTACAAAATGACAAACAACGATCGACAAAACATACATATAAAACTAAAGATCGAGTAACACGAACCCCATTAAAAACCGGGGGTGAACTCAGGTGCTCTGAAAGAGTAAGCAGTTCCTGCTCCACTAGTGGCACCCGTCGTGTTAATCTAGTTTCAAACCCGGTGTTTGGTGGCCGTAATGTCTTGGTTAACCGATATGGAATATCTGGATCATAGAACACCACGGATATGTTCCGTTTGTCGTAATCTCAAGCCCGCCCTCCTTTCCTCTATCATGTCTAAGTCTTGTCACAGGATTTTTAACAAGAATAATACGACACATGTCACTGTTGAAGAGGAAACTGCTTACCCTTTCGGAGGAGCTGAGTTCACCACGGGTTTGTGTAATGTTTGTTCTCAATCTTTAGCTTTCTGTGTAGTGTTTTGTGAATCAATGTTTGTCTTTATGTTCATTGTTTTATCCCTTGTATTGTGTGTTCTTTCTCTGTTTACGGCTTTTGTTTACACTTTATGTTCATTGTTTTAGCCCTTGTATTATGTGTCCTTTCTCTGTTTACGGCTTTTGTTTACACTTTATGTTCATTGTTTTAGCCCTTGTATTGTGTGTCCTTTCTCTGTTTACGGCTTTTGTTTACACCTTTGGTATCTTCAAATTTTCTTTGTCGTAGTTATTCTGTTAAACATGATGTATGCTTTGCTTGCTAATGTATAGATTATTTATTGTTTCTATGGTGACTTTATATTCCTTTTTTCAGTAAGGGTTAGATCATTGATCATCTTTTAATGAATCAATCAATCTGCTGACAATGACAAGATCTCAATATGGTGCATCACGGCGTATGAATATCCTACTTGAAAACTAGTAGTGTGCGATTAGACAATTAGAGTATATTAACAGCTTAAAGTCTTATATGATGTTAACACCTACTGACATATTAACAGCTTAAAGTCTTATATGATGTTAACACCTACTGACATATTAACAGCTTAAAGTCTTATATGATGTTAACACCTACTGACATATTAACAGCTTAAAGTCTTATATGATGTTAACACCTACTGACATACTTGAATGAATATTACATATATCATCACCGCACAATGACATATTCATACGGGAACTATATTCAATAGTGCAACGAAAATCAAACAATTAGTAAACCAAACCCAAGTATAGAACAAACAGATGGGTGCATATTATACAATGTCCAAATAGTAAATATATTTCTTGATTTCGTCCATGTTGAATTACAAGTGTCAGCGGAAACTGAAATTATGTAACACTGGAAAAATAGGAAAAGATAGATGTTGCTTGTCTACATTTTAATTGAGTTCTTCCTATAAAAGTACGAACATATATTAAAACAATGGCTACAATAGGGTCACGAGGAAGAATTTCTAGTTCACAGGAAATGGGAGGGTTGCCATGTATTCAAATGTCGTTCTGTAAACATGTTGACAATTAGTTGTTTACTTTCCATCAGATCAGATATTAAATAAAAAGAAGAGTTTGAAGATACCAAAGGGGTAGTCAGAATCCATAAATCATAGAAAAAACAGACAACACAATGGCGAAAAGAAGGACAGACAACACAATGGCCAAAAGAAGGACAGACAACACAATGGCGAAAAGAAGGACAGACAACACAATGGCGAAAAGAAGGACAGACAACACAATGGCGAAATGAAAAAGGATAGAAGGACAAACAACGATCTACAAAACATTACACATAAACTAAAGTAACATAATACTGTATTCTTCTACCAGTCGCACAAAATATCATTTACTATGCCAATTTTAATTGTATATTATATTTGTAAATGATAGTCTTATTATTATAAATTAATCTTTATATGGAGGTATTTCTGAGAGAACATTGGTTCACTCCCGTTTGTTTGATTTGGTGGGTCTGTGTTCCTCATCGTCTTACGGGGTTTTTGTATATCTTCGTTCTGTCTTGCTCCCAATGTTGCCTGTGTTTCTGGATTGTCCACACGTTTTTTGTATATCTTCGTTCTGTCTTGCTCCCAATGTTGCCTGTGTTTCTGGATTGTCCACACGTTTTTTGTATATCTTTGTTCTATGTCTTGCTCCCAATGTTGCCTGTGTTTCTGGATTGTCCACACGTTTTTTGTATATCTTTGTTCTATGTCTTGCTCCCAATGTTGCCTGTGTTTCTGGATTGTCCACACGTTTTTTGTATATCTTCGTTCTGTCTTGCTCCCAATGTTGCCTTTGTTTCTGGATTGTCCACACGTTTTTTGTATATCTTTGTTCTATGTCTTGCTCCCAATGTTGTCTGTGTTTCTGGATTGTCCACACGTTTTTTTTTTATATATAGATATATATTTTATTTGATCAGAAGCAAATCGATACAGCAAAATATCAATTTATTCTTTAAATTATATGATTGTTTGGGGGTGCACAGATAAAAGGAATCGCAATCTAGTTTCTTATAATACTTAATCTCTTCCACACATTCTCTGAAAACTGCTGTTGTATTTTGTAATTTACAGGTAAATATAAAGTATTTTATAATAATTATACAACTATTTATTATATTAAACTGATCTCCTGATAGCATCACAAGACAACAGGTTTCTGGTGATACATCAATTGCTATACCACATTTTGTTTTTAATCATTGTGCAAGCTGAAGTTTAAGAGACGAACATGTGTACAATGGTAAAAAAAAAAAAAGATGTGTCATGGTTTCCTTGATTTCAAAACAAAAAGTGCACATTCATGATTCTGATCATTTTCATTTCATTAATCTACCATTAGCATACAAAAATATCAGATTAATTTTATACTGAAACAGAACTGTCAGGTTTCTGTAATTTAGAAATAATAGATTTTCATCATTAACAATAAATGTTTTAATGTGTTCATCACTTATGTGTGCATCTCTACTTTCATAAAGATTTTATAAGATAGTTTTTGCTGCAGTAATATTAATTTTGATCAGTTATCTCTGTATTATCGTCTAAAATTAATTGTGGGATATTTTTTCCAGTATAATGTCTGTTTCCTAAATTACAAAAGAATTAAGTGCTCCCTTAACATTCAACGTTCCATTTTGTTTTTGGTCTTGTAATAATACCTTTAACTTTTTTTCTCTTGTATTTTTTTTTTAATTTTAACTCTAATTTTATAATATCTTCCTTGTTTTGACTGTTCGTATTGTATAGATAATATAATTATGATTCAATATCAGATTCTATCGTTTCCCTCTCCCTTTCCTTGAAAGACGAGTGTGAAATAGATTTACAACAGAGCATATGTTTCAGTATTTCCCAAATTAAGTGAACTTCAACACTTGATTGTCCGTTCGGTTTTCTCTAGTGTTATATGAATACAAATGTTACCTGTTTAATGTCTGTAGTGTAATGCTACTTCTGATCAATGTTACCGTCGTCTAAAATCACTATGTTTTGTTTGTAAATGGCTTTGGATGTTTAGCGTTACCTTCAGCAAAGTTCCTGTTGCAGTTGAACTTCTTCAACTCTAATAACTTGCTTACCAGTACTTGGTTGACCGCTACGGAACATCTGTGTCACAAGTGACCACGGATATGTTCTACTTGTCGTAAACAATTTCCGTTCCTTTCCTCATTCATGACTTATCACCGGGTTAGACGGGTTTTACGAGTGGAGCAGAACCTGCTTACCCTTCCTGTGTACCTTAGTTCACTTCCGGTCCTTTCCTCATTCATGACTTATCACCGGGTTAGACGGGTTTTACGAGTGGAGCAGAAACTGCTTACCATTCCTGAGCACCTGAATTCACCACCAATTTTTAGTGGGGTTCGTGTTACGCGATCTTTAGTTTTATATGTATGTTTAGTAGATCGTTGTTTGTCCTTTTGTTCTTTATCTTTTGGCCATTGTATTTTCTTTCCTTCTTCTATTTACAGATTCTTATTACCTCCCTTCTATTTACAGATTCTTATTACCTCCCTTCTATTTACAGATTCTTATTACCTCCCTTCTATTTACAGATTCTTATTACCCCTTTGGTATCTTAAAACTCTTCTTGATACCTTGAACTTCAATATGTGATTAATTCAATGTAAAATCGTTGGTACCCTTTCTGTGTCCTTTATTCTACTTCAGCCTTTCAGCTCCTAATATCTTAAACCGGGAGCGTGGGTATAAATAGCTGTGGGCGGAGTAAACATTCAGATTGTTCATTATTTTGGCCACGGCTATCTCGAGGAGGAAAAATCAATGATACACAGTTTCACAGTTACTTTTGGAGCAAAATATTTGACAGGCATGGTCACTCCATACGAAACTTTTAGTCTTATTAAAAATAATATTCTTCATTAGCGTAAAACCTACAAAAATTACTTCAAATTTCTGAAGTACGTGACCTTGGTTACGTTGGTCATGTGACATACGGTTTCATAAATATGCTGTTCACATCAACGCGGATTTTTTATGATAATTTTGTCGGTAGACACTACCGCAAATTCCCCATTCTCTATCCAGAGTTGTCGTTCCTGCTACGCTACACAACATATCTGTCAACGCCCATTTTACAAGATTTTTGTAAAATGTAGAAACAGTACAAAAAATGTACTTAAAATTGTTTTAATTATTGTAAATATCAATAAAGATGAAAATAAATCACTTTTTTTTCAAATCAATTCTCTCTTAAAAATTAATTATGATCGTTTTTAACTTTTTAAATTTTTACCTCCGCAAAATAGTTCTCGAAGAAGTGGGGGGTAAAATCATTTTTAAGAGAGAATTGAATTTGAAATGAGTGATTTATTTTCATCTTTATCAGAACATCAGGGTTAAACCCATGTGCTGGGGAAGGGTAGGCAGTTCCGGATTCTTAGAAGACATATATACTTGTGAAATGTAAGCTTTAAACTCTGGTGCTGCGGGAACATTGCTACTGATTAATGGTAAAAATACTATTGGAAAGGTGAGGCCAACATATTTGTCTTAGAGTTTTGTTGTATGACTGGTTGATTCGCAGTCAGAGCGACATGGGTATCTATGGACTATTATCTCAGTTAGCTAATAAAGTAATAATCTAATCCAACGTGTTGGTCCAGAACAAAACAGACATCATTATATTTAATTCATCAAACAGTTACTTGTTCCCGCCATGATATACTGAAAAATTGCCCACTTTGCGTCAAATAAGAATCACTTGATAATTCTATCCACATGTGGGAGCACTAGTGATTGCTTACCCTTCCAGATGTGGAGCACTAGTGATTGCTTACCCTTCCAGATGTGGGAGCACTAGTGATTGCTTACCCTTCCAGATGGGTTCACCCCTTGTATATGAGGTTCGTGTTGCTCAATCTTTTGCTTTCTGTGTAGTTTCTTTTATATTAGTGTTTGTCCTTTTGTCCATTTTTGTCTTCTGACCATTGTATTTTTTGCTTTTCAATTAATGCTACTCATTACTACTTTGGTATATTCCATTTTTTCACTTGCTCATTGTTCTGTTTGTCAATTTACTACTACTCATTACTACTTTGGTATATTCCATTTTTTTCTTGCATGTCCGCATCCTTTTAAAATGTAAGATTTAGAACAATAAACCTTGTTTAACCCCGTCACTATTTTATTGAAGTCTCTGTTTTGTTTTTTTCTCTTTTTATTAGTCGTAAATCGTATATACATAAATGGCAGTGAATGTAACAATTAATTAATGACAATATAAATAGTAAAATATTTACAGTAAATATACAATGTAATATTACAATGAAAATGTACTTGGGTCTAATCTGAATAGTATTACATTCTTAATGTTGTCTCAGCACAATTACAAATGTCTCATCATTTAGTCTTCTCCATAGTTTTAAAATCAATATATCTGTCATTATTGATGATTTTGACATGCATTCACAACTTGGAAAATAGAAAAACTATACACACGTAAGATAGGAAATCAAAAAATATATATATACATTGTGGAATTGTTTTAAGGACTTTGTATTTTTTAATTAAAGGTATTGAAATAAATAATTCCGAATTTCTTATAACCAAATATACTGACAACTCATGATCAGCACTGTGACTCGCAGATGACGAAAATACACTAAATAAATGCTCCACCTGTTCTGGACTGAGGGCTAATTTTAATAATACACTGGCAATCTGGCTTGGTGCAAGAAAGAGCTGTAAAATGGAGCTTCGTACATACCTTAATATTATATGGAACCACTCCGGGTCTTTCAAGTTATTAGGTATTCAGTATTGTTTGTAAAAAGAAGATAAATATATAGATAATTACATATCTTAAATTGATTAAATTAAGAGACCTCTGTATGACTGGTCTCGTAGAAATATATCATTATTAGGACCAATTAAAACATTAACATTACCTATTTTGGTTCAGTGTTTCACTTTAATTGGCAACCATGCAGAAGGGGGGGGGGCTAAAGATGCCACACAATACTGTCATTTATTCAAGCAGTTAAAACATCATAAGGCAAAAGATTTTGGACCCCCAAAATCAGGCTCATTGGAAGTTGGGGATAAGTTCTGGTATAACACACAATATGGACTGAAGAGTTTGGTACACAAATTCAACCTATTTTGAGAGATGTTATTGTAAATTATGCCAAAATACATAATATTCCATCCAAAGCCCCTGAAGATTTAGCTCAACCACTATGGTTCCACTCTGATATTAATATAAATCATAATAATATTTTTTTATGAGCCTTTATTCAAAGATGATGGTGGCTGTTTACTTTGCAAGAATTTTAGGAAAAATATAGACTGAATTGTCATTTCTTAGAATACAATGGTTTCAATTTCAAATATTTTATTGAATCAATTGCACATATATAGTACAGAAGTTCAAAGGGATTACACATCAGGCACAGCCTATGTAAGTGTTCTCCCACAATAAGAATGGACATCAGAATATATAGTAGTAATATTGAATATACAAAAATGTTTATATTAATGAAGAATCAGAATATTTCTGGTAAAATAGTAAGGAATACACTGTGAGGTTGTCCAGCTAGACATTATAGATACAAATGGATTTAACAATCTTTATCAATTGAAATTAAGAATATTTCAATTAAAATGAAAACATATTTAATTTAAAAAAATAATAATAAAATTTGTGTATTGCTGATTTAAGTATATGAGTCAATGTTAATTAAATATTTTATATTTCCCAAAGATGTATAATGAATAAGATAATTTAGAAATCAAATCTCTTAGTTTCATGAATAAAATTGTGTACAGCATCTACGATTTCTATATTATCATCAACCGATAATTCAGAAGAGCCCATAAGTAAGGTGTCAATATTTAGTATATCAGTGAATCTTCTTAAAGTAGAAAACAAAGCAAATCTTTGTTGTATAAAATACGGACAAACATAGAAATAATGAAAGTTATCTTCAGTGTCATCCCCACACCCACACTGCGCACTGTCTGACAGGTGTGACAAAAACAAGTGATGTTTCAGATTACTTGCCAAATTTCGCAACTGACAATGTAATATATTTAGTTTTCTCTGCTCATACTCAAAATAAGGAGGGGGAACACAGAACACATGGTTTGATATATACATTACCACAAAAATGGAAAGATGAACTTAGAAATTTAGAACTTAGAATATAAAACTGATAAATTAGTAACACTGTTAAATTATTGTGTGAAACCTTGTAAGACAAATTATAAAATGTTTTCTGAAAAGTATTTGAACATAAAAAAAAAAAAAAAAAAATCACAAGAAAAATGGCAACAAAAATTAGGGAAGACAATTTCACAAGATGATTGGACAATTGCACACTCAATACTTTTGGAAACATCACCTACATATTGAATATATAAAACATTTTTTGTGTTATATTTTAGTGGACTTAAATATATTTCTACTAGACTTTTTATATACAGTTGATATTTTGCTGAACTAATTTGCTTCTGGTCAAATAAAATATATATTACAAAAAAATACACACCTAGTAAAACGTAGATATCAAATTTGGTATGCACGATAATTTTAGGAAATAACAGTCAGATAATCAGGTACGTTTACAGTCTAATGGAAAGCCAATTAGTCATAAAAGAATATGAGAGCAGGTAAACCAAAGGGCCTAAATATAGCCATATAGACCTTTAGTTTCATGCTCCCAAATACTTTATAAAGTTATTTCGCTTTTGAAATATATTGGTTTCGGGTGTACCTGATAAATTTTGTTTTGTTTTTTTCTTCCAAAAATGTTGTCATGAATTATTTGAAATTTGATATCTCTGATTTTATATGGTAGTCATAGTAATCTTAGAAAAATAATTATCATTAATAAAAAGTCACATGTTGATCTTCAATATATTTCAAAGCACCTTTTAAATCTTTTGGTTTTAAACTGTATGGGGAACTGGTTACACAAGGCACCTACTATTTTTGCTCGCCCGTCCTATATTATAAACAGTTTGTGTTCACACATATCTTGTCGGATGTTTGCCCGCCCGTCCTTCATTATAAGCAGATAGTGTTCACACATATCTTGTTGGATTTCTGACATCAGTACCTACAGTTGAAACTGTTTGTTGATCTTCTCGAGACTTAGAATACCGTCTACTTTTTGGGGCAACAATTGGAGTTTGAAATACAACATTTCGTTGATAATATCTGTTTTGACGGCGAGTTTTCTTACAGATACCAACAACACAACAAACAAACAATATAATGAAGACAACTAGAGCTATTCCCAGAACGCCAAGTAAGGCATAGAAAATCCATGAATCTGTCAGCTTTTCTTCTAAGTTGGTCAATACTTTAGCTCTGGAGGCTGAAATGGAAATAAATTGTGTTAATTTCTGTTTTAATTTATTTACAACTTTAGATCCTGAAGTTGAAATGGAAATTTAAATTATTTTACAGTTTCTTTTATTAACGAGCTACTACTCTTGAAGTATAACTGATTTTTTTAATCCGATTCTTCTGCATCTTTAAATGTGTTACTGCATTAGATCTTGAAGCTGAAATACAAATTGAACAAGTCAGTTTCTTATCAGCATGTACCTATGCAATCAGTGCTTATCATCACTAACGTTGTGAGTTCGAATCCAGCTCAGGCAAGGTGTACTCGACACAACATTATGTAATCAAGTTTGTCAGTGACCTGCGGCAGGTCGATGGTTTTCTCAGGGTACTACAGTTCCTCCATCAATAAAGATGACCGTCACGATATAACTGAAATATTGTTGAAAGTGGCGTTAAGCACCATACCAGACTGACACTCTTATCAGCATGTCACTCGTTACGTTTATCTCTAAGTGTTATTCTTCTGGCTATTAGTATTGAATCTACAACAACAATCTATTGGCACGTTTTCTCATTCTCACATTCCTAGTTATGTATGAAGTGTTTTAAAAATAGTTGTAAAGCTGACAAAGTTAATTTTCTCGAAATATTAAAAATGGGAACCTCTCACAATCAAATTTGACCTGTATTTCAATGCAAGTTTCAACACTCGTTCTTATGACAAGGATGAATGAAAAAGTCATTGTTGTGTAGAGTTTAGTGCAATATGAACATTTTTCCAGCTGAATCATGCGTAGTATCTTTTAAGAGATAATTACGAAGATGATTTGTCTTAGGACTGGATCAACACGCTGGGCTGGCATTTTATAAGACTATTTCCCTTAATTAACAGTTCCCATGGTGATGTGTCGCTCCATCAGGATAGCTTATTCTGGTTCTCTGCAAATCGGTATTTGACCTTCATGAACCTTGCTTAAAATCGTAGATATCAAATTTAGTGCGCACGACGCATTTCTGAAATAACCTTCATCAGGGACGCTCGAAATAACCTTCATCAGGGACGCTCGAAATAACCTTCATCAGGGACGCTCGAAATAACCTTCATCAGGGACGCTCGAAATCAAAAGATTAGAAAGCCAAATAATTTAAAGTTTTGGGAGCAATAAACCATGCTTCCAACAATAACATTATAATCTTGGTTTGACTCGGCTTGTGATCAATCTCACCATTGTACGAACTCAAAGAAAGCTCATAAACAAGTATTCCATTGGTGCGGTCCTCATTTTAAGAACAATAGATTTTACCAATGCAATGGTTTTTACAGTTCTCCATGGTATGACTGTGACTCCACTTTGAATGCATCACATTCGCATGAAACTATATACACTGTCCCTTTCAAAACTGATTGTTTGTGCAACTGCTCTTTAGAGTTCGAATTGAAATGACTAAAACAGTTGTATAAGAGTATATACATCTGTACCTTATACATCTGTACCTTATCTGTACCTTATCTGTACCTTATCTGTACCTTATACATCTGTACCTTATACATCTGTACCTTATCTGTACCTTATACATCTGTACCTTATACATCTGTACCTTATCTGTACCTTATACATCTGTACCTTATCTGTACCCTGTACCTTATACATCTGTACCTTATACATCTGTACCTTATCTGTACCTTATACATCTGTACCTTATACATCTGTACCTTATCTGTACCTTATGAGGTTTGATCTAGAAACACGTAGTGTCCACTAAGAAAGGAATATATGTTTTTATACATAATACAATAATACACAAATTACACAAAATCACATATAGTTATCTGGTGCACCTTTATCGGTGACTTTATAGACCTAATAATAATGCTCTAAGTGACTATGCAGGGGCGGATCCAGAGGGGGCGCACCCCCCCCCTAATATTGGAAAAAAATATGAATTTTTTGCGTAAAATCGTGATTTTTCACACGAAATACCCCAAAAATTTTCGCACCTCGCTCCGCTCGGTGCGATTATTTTAAGTGCGCCCCTCCTAACTTGAAAACCTGGATCCGCCCCTGCTATGACTTTTCAGTTAAGGGACTAAACTTACATTTCCTAGTTTCTATTTCTTTTAACGTCTTCTCCATGTCATCTGTAATGAAGAAATATTGTGTTTTACGTTAGGTTAGCTGAGATGTAATGCACTTTGCTACATTAGAAATTGTTGTGACTTATTGAAATTAATTAAGATTAAAAGAATGTATAAAGAAATATTAATAAATCGATGGTAGTTCGTCCTTTCTGTATGACAAATATGTAGTAGTACATGCAGGTAAGGCTTCAAGTAGCATTGTTTTTATTTAATAAAAAATAATACAACTATTTAGGTCTATTAAGAGAATTGGGCCATAATGCTTCAATTTGACAAAGAAGATTTTTTGCAAATCGCTTGTCATTCATTTTACCAATGGATATAATGATTAAAGAGGACAATAGTGATTTTACTACTTTATATTGGATATCAAAACTTTATAGAAATATATCAAATGAAATGCACATATAACCAACTTAACGCACCACTTTGTATTGAAGCACATGTGCCTAGACAAGAAAGAGAGCGGTTATGTACATGTGTGTTAGGAGTTACCGATATTGAAGCACCTGTGCCTAGACAAGAAAGAGAGCGGTTATGTACATGTGTGTTCGGAGTTACCGATATTGAAGCACCTGTGCCTAGACAAGAAAGAGAGCGGTTATGTACATGTGTGTTCGGAGTTACCGATATTGAAGCACCTGTGCCTAGACAAGAAAGAGAGCGGTTATGTACATGTGTGTTAGGAGTTACCGATATTGAAGCACCTGTGCCTAGACAAGAAAGAGAGCGTTATGTACATGTGTGTTCGGAGTTACCGATATTCATTCTGTTTCTACAATTTTACGATTCGATTTTGGGAATTGGTCCAACATTGTTGTATTTTCTTGCTTTTTTATATATTAATTTTAATGATTTTATTTTGATTTTTAAAGCCACTTTCAGCAATATTTCAGCAATATCATGACGACCAGTTTTAGTGGTGGAAGAATCCGGAGTACCCGGAGATAACCACCGACAATGGGCAAGCAACTGATAAACTTTATCACTTGCACCCTTTTTTCATTAATTTGTATACTATTACATGATATATGGTTGTATGTTTAATAAAGTGATTCTAAATGATACAGATAGGTGATACATTGTATTAATATATTTAATTACTGACCTTCAGTGAAGAAGTGGAAGACCTCCAAGTGAAACCCAATCTGTTGTATGGATCCATCTGACTGGAACTTTAGAAGAAGTTCTGATCCTTTGGATGTGTACAAGTTACCTCTTCTCTTAGACCCACAAAACTTAGATGTCATACTGAAAATAATATAGTTCCATTTGAATTGTTATATAGTCTTCTCTTATTTTTTTATCATTGTTCAATAATATTTAATTTAATTATTTATCTATTGTATAAGGATTACTTAGCTGTCCTCAATAATATGCACCCATAAGAAGAGTTTGTAGATACCAAAGTGGTCATCAGAAGCCGTAAATCAAAGAAGGACAGACAACACAATGGTCAGAAGATACCAAAGTGGTAATCAGAAGTCGTAAATCAAAGAAGGACAGACAATACAATGGTCAGAAGATACCAAAGGGGTAATCAGAAGCCGTAAATCAAAGAAGGACAGACTACACAATGGTCAAAAGATACCAAAGGGGTAATCAGAAGCCGTAAATCAAAGAAGGACAGACAATACAATGGTCAAAAGATACCAAAGTGGTAATCAGAAGTCGTAAATCAAAGGACAGACAATACAATGGTCAAAAGATACCAAAGGTGTAATCAGAAGCTGTAAATCAAAGGTCAGACAATATAATGGTCAAAAGATACCAAAGGCGTAATCAGAAGCTGTAAATCAAAGGTCAGCCAATATAATGGTCAAAAGATACCAAAGGTGTAATCAGAAGCTGTAAATCAAAGGTCAGACAATATAATGGTCAAAAGATACCAAAGGCGTAATCAGAAGCCGTAAATCAAAGAACAGACAATACAATGGCTAAAGGATACCAAAGAGGTAATCAGAAGGTTTTAATCAAAGAACAGACAATATAATGGTCAAAAGATACCAAAGGGGTAATCAGAAGGTTTTAATCAAAGAACAGACAATATAATGGTCAAAAGATACCAAAGAGCTAATCAGAAGGTGTTAATCAAAGGAGGGCAGATAATACAATGGTCAAAAGATACCAAAGAGGTAATCAGAAGGTGTTAATCAAAGGAGGGCAGACAATACAATGGTCAAAAGATACCAAAGAGGTAATCAGAAGGTGTTAATTAAAGGAGGGCAGACAATACAATGGTCAAATGCTACCAAAGATGTAATCAGAAGGTGTTAATTAAAGGAGGGCAGACATTACAATGGTCAAAAGATACCAAAGAGCTAATCAGAAGGTGTTAATCAAAGGAGGGCAGACATTACAATGGTCAAAAGATACCAAAGATGTAATCAGAAGGTGTTAATCAAAGGGGGGCAGACAATACAATGGTCAAAAGATACCAAAGATGTAATCAGAAGGTGTTAATTAAAGGAGGGCAGACAATACAATGGTCAAATGATACCAAAGAG